>PVIW01004279.1:0-137487 GCA_004026585.1 Noctilio leporinus
TGCTGGAAACAGCCTAAGTGCCCATCGGTGGATGATTGGATCAAAAAACTTTGGTACATTTACACAATGGAATTCTATATGGCAGAAAGAAAGAAGGAACTTGTACCCTTTGCAACAACATGGATGGAACTGGAGAATATTATGCTTAGTGAAATAAGCCAGTCAGTGAAGGACAAATATCATATGATCTCACCCATTATGGGACAATAATGAGCAAAACTAACAACAAGCAAAACAGAACCAAGTATATGAATACAAGGAATAGGCCTTCAGTGGTCAGGGGGAACGGGGTTGGAGGAAGGGGGGAAGCAGAGGCAAAGAAGGGGAGCAGCTTAGACAAGAACCTAGTATAAAGGAACCATGGACATGGACAACAGGTGGGATTGACTTTGGGGGGAATGGGTGGGTGGGGAGGGGGACAGAAGAGAGCAAAAAGGGGGTGGATGTAATACAACAACAATAAAATTTTTTAAAAATAAATAAATAAATAAATAAAATATTTATTGATAAAAAAAATCCACTTCTCCAGGAAAGGGGTAGGATGGGAGAGAATGTGTCATCACTGGAAAATGTGATCTGCCACACCAGGTTGATAGAATTTCCTATATTATTTTTAATATCACCATTTATATGCTTTTCAAAATAAACAATGAAATAATACACTGTTAATATAATGTGATTGATTGTACTTTTTGGACATTATTTATTTGGTTGTGTCCTATCCAAATAAGCAATACATTGGTGGGAAGAGTTAAACCCTTTTTTGAAGATGGATGTGATTCTTTATAATATTACATATTATGTTTATGTAATATCATGCAATCTTATAATGTTAAAAATGGTATATGTAATTATAAATTATGGCTCTTCTTCCATAATTTTCATCTATTGAGTGCCTCCAGCATAGTGTTAAATGTCTATTCAGTCTTTTAAAATATTGGGTATAGCCAATAATTAGTTTTATAATGCAGGGTTATATATTTGAGATATTTTGTGTTAAATTGGGTATTCGCTTCTAAATGGTTGTGGGAAGAACATAACATTTTGTGTTTCTCCATAAAGTTCAGGATAAAACCCATGATCATGCAGAGGTCAAATCTAATCCAAATATAGGTAATTTGAGCCCTAAACTCCATGTATTATTCCGTATGTCTCAAAGTGACTCATTACTTGCTCTTTGCACAGTTCCATTGTGAAAAAAAAGAATTCGCTCTTGGGATTGGATTAAATTCTGATAAAGGGTTGACTCCAAATATCAAAATATGAGCAAAATTAACACTACATCGTCACATTTGACATCAATAAATGATAGTTCTCTTCTTAAGAACAGCTCATGTTAATGGCTTGAAAATGAGAAAAGCATAAAAAGGCTTTTGATTAAAGAAATTTAGGGCAGTGGTATAGAATGAAAATAAGCTGATAAAGCAAGAGACACAATCAAATTTGATAGAAAATTTGGTTAAATAATTGTAGAAATATAAATGCTTTCATGAAAAGTGTATTTGTTGGAACTGCAAATAAGTAATTATTAAATGTTACCATAATTCTTTTAAAAATAGACAATATGAATAGGTCTATATCTATTTTTAAAATTAAATTAATAATTAATAACCTTCTAAAACGGAAAGTACCAGGTCCATAAATTTCACTTGTGCATTTTTCCAAACATTTAATGAAGAAATTACATTAATTCTCTACTATCTCTTCTAGAAGAGAGAAGCAAAGGAAATACTTTTAAGTACCTTCTACATGGCCAGCATTACCTTGATGCCAAAACTAGACAGAGAAAATACAAGAAAAGAAAACTATAGACCAACCAATATCTCTTATGAATATAGATGCAAAAATCCTCAGCAAAGCATCAGTAAGTCAAATGCCGCAATGTAAAAATAATTATATATCATGACCAAGTGGGATTTATCTCAGGTGTCAGGGCTGGCTCAGCAAAAATCAATTAATGTAATGAAAATCAATAAATGTGATCAATCACATCAACAAACTCAAGAAGAAAAATTGCATGACTTTATCAACAGATGCAGAAAAGCCCATTTATGATTTTTAAAAAACTCTCAGCAGGCCCTGGCTGGTGGCATGATGGATAAGATGCCAGCCTGCAAACCCAAAGGTTGCTGGTTCATTCCCCAGCCAGGGCACATAACAAGGTTGCAAGCCAGGTCTCCACCCAGGTCTGTGGCTGGAGGTAGGTGAAAGGCAATCATACATTGATGTCTCTCTCCCACTCTTCCTTCCTTCCAGTCTCTCTAAAAATAATAAAATCTTTTTAAAAAATTAAAAACTCTCAGCAAAATAAGAATAGAAGGGAACTCCTTCAGCCTGATAAAGAGCATCTACAAAAAAAAAAAAAAAAAAAAAAAAAAAAAAAAAAAAAAAAAAAAAAAAAAAAAAAAAAAAAAAAAAAAAAAAAAAAAAAAAAAAAAAAAAAAAAAAAAGCTCAACACTTTCCTGTTAATATTAGGAACAAGGCAAGGATGTCCCCTTTCATCACTCCTTTCCAACATAGTATTGAAATCCCTGACTCATGCAACAAGATGGGAAAAGGAAATAAAAGGCATACAGATTAGGAAGAAAATACTAAAACTGTCTTTGTTTTCAGATCCAGTGGTCATCTCTGTATAAAATTCAAAAGAATGAACAAAAGTTTCCTGGATCTAATATAAGCAATTACAGCAAGGTTGCAGGATACAAGGTTAATGTACAAAAGTCAACCATTTTCTTATATAGTAGCAATTAAAAAATGGAATTTGAAATTAAAACCAATACCATTTACATTAGCATCCTCACAGATGAATTACATATAAAGCTAACAAAAATGCACAATATTTTCCTTTATGAGGTAAACTATAAAAATCTGATGATGGAAATTATAGTTCAGCAGAGAGGGGGATTCTATATTCATGAATAAGAAAAATCAGTATTGTCAAGATGTTTATTCTTCTTAATGGTTGCATAGATTCAATGTAATTCCAATAAAAATTTTAGTAACTTATTTTATGTATATCAACAAACTGATTCTAAACTTTATATAGAGAAGCAGAAGACCTAGAATAGTCAACACAATAATGAAGAAGAAAAACAAAGCTAGAAAATTGACATTATTCAACTTCAAGTATTATTCTAAAGGTATATTTCAAGATTTGTTCTAAAAGTATATTAATCAAGACATTGTGAGTGTGGCAAAAGAATGGATAGGTTGATAAAACCAAAAACAGACCCACATAAATATGATTAAGTGATCTTTAACAAGGAAGTAAAGGCAACACAATGGAGAAAAGGAATAGTTTTTCAAGAAATGGAGCTAAAACTGGACATCCACATGCAAAAATACACATGTAGTAATTTAAACACAAGCCTTATCCCCTTCACATAAATTAAGTCAAATTGTTTCATAGACATACGTGTAAAATACAAAATTATACAACTCCTAGAAGATAACAGAGGAGAAAAATCTAGATGATCTTGAATTTGGTGATGATTTTTTAGGTGCAGCACCAAAGGTGTTGTTCCATGAAAAAACAATTGATAGACTAGACTTGATTAAAATGTAAAACATCTACCTTGTAAAAGACATCACCAAGAGAATGAGAAGACAAGTCACTAACTGGCAGAAAATATTTGCAAATGACATATCTGATAAAGAAATATTGTCCTAAATATACAAAGAACTATTAAAACTCAACAGTGAGGAAATGAATAACCCACTTAAAAAATGGGCAAAATACCGGAACAGACACCTCACCAGAAAAGATAGACACATCACAAATAAGCATATGAAAAGATGCTCAACATCATATGTTATTAGGGATTTGCAAATTAAAATGAAATACTACTATATATCTATAAGAATGGCTCAATCCAAAACTCTAAGAGTGTGGAGCAACAGGAATTCTTATTCATTGCTGGTATAAATACAAAATTGTACAGGCTCTTTGGAAGACAGTTTGGCAGTGTCTCGCAAAATGCAACATACTCTTACCATACAATCCAGCAATTTCACTCCTAGGTATTTACCCAAGTGAGTTGAAAATGTGCATCTATGCAAAAATCTGCACAAGAATGATGATGGTAGCTTTGTTCATAATTGCTGAAACTTGGAAGCAATCAAATGTCCTCCAGTGGGTGAATGGATGAATAAACTTTGGTATATCTAGGCAATGCAATCTTATTCAGTGCTAAAAAGGAATGAGGTATCAAGCCATGAAAAGACATGGAAGAACATTAAATGCACATTCCTAAGTGAAAGAAGCTTATCTGAAAAGGCTATATTCTCTAAGATTCCAACAATATGACATTCTTGAAAAGGAAAAAAACATAAAGATATTAAAAACATTAGTGGTTGCCAGGAGTTATGAGGGAGGGAGGGATACCTAGGTGGGACACAGAGAATTTGGGGGTGGGGTGCTGAAACTGTTTTGTATGATATCACAATGGTAGATACATGTTACTAACAGTTGTGAAGACCCATAGAATATACAACTCCAAGAATGCACCATAAGACAAACTATGACTTTGGATGATATTGATGTGTCAATATAGACTCATAACTTGTAGCAAAAATACCACTCTGGTGCAGGATATTCACAGTTGGTGGAGGGGGTTATGCATGTGCTAAGCGCAGGGGGGATATAGAAACCCTTCATACTTTCTGACCAATTTTGCTGGAACATAAAACTGTTTCTAAAGCGGTCTATTTGAAATATCAATAAGAAGCCAGGGCAGTATACATAATTTGATTTTGCTAGAATACTTAATCTATGTTAAAGGAAAAATGTGGTACCCTAGGGAATGGGTACCTCAATCCTGGAAATTAAACAGAAGACTTCTAATCTCGTATTTTAACAGCACTAGGCTATGCTAAACCAAGTGTCTAAAGCGATAGGTTTTTCTGTAATTATTTTTGTCTCAGAGTTGGAGGAGAAGCAGATACATGACTTGGGCAAAGACAGCTCCTCTGTAGCTTTATCTTCCTAGCCACGACTTCCAAGCATGCCAGAGAGATCCCATTCAGTGACTGTGTTCTATGTCACTGTTGGCTTGGTGTATGTTGTACCCCTCATTAAAAAGGAGTTCTGCCATAAAATGGAAAACACAAAACAAACTAACACTTTCATAGTCATATTATGCTCCCCCTTGAGCCCAAAAGGGGCATGCATAAAAAAGTAAATAAAGTGTAGATTAAATTTGATATTTGAAACTCCATTTTCCATTCCGTAAAAGTATTTTCTGTATGTAGGTTGTGCCTTAACTGAAAGACATTTGAAAGGAAAACAACATCACTAGTAATTTATACAGACAGCATTGATATGAAATGTAGAAAGTGTAGAAAAACCTACCTTTAGATTCATGTATTCATTATCACTTAGGACTTTGAAAATATCATTTTAGAACCAAGACATTTGATATGTAGATGTTATATTTCAAATACTTCTTTAAAATCTGATGACATGCATAAGTAACTTTAAAGAAATATGTAAGAATAGACAGCATCACCAATTTGGTATTGAAAAAGAATCCTGATTTGGAATGTTGGCTTTGTGAGCCATGCATTATTCTCATTTCAACTGGTACATGTAATAGCCCTTATTATCATTGAAAAATTGCATCCTTTTTGAATGACCAGAGAATAAACTTGAGGCTTTTCAATCTGGATTCAGGAAAAGTTAATGTTAAACTCAAAGACTATATTTTCCTGAGGTCTAAGCAGTAAGACTACCCCCTTTTCCAGCTGTAATTTTATGAAGGTGTTTTCTTCCTAGCTAGCTTTTCTTGGAGGTAAATCAAACTATCCCTCACCCCTTCACTCAACCATGAAGAAAGAGGCAATCTGATGTGGACTAATAGTATTCAACTCAATGCAAAAAATGAGAAGCGATCACCATTGTTCTCTTCCTCCAAAGTGGAACCTCCACTTGGGGGTGCAACTGTAGGATTGCATTCTACCTCCTGGGCATGGCCCCTGTGGGTTGTTCTGACCCCTCTTGTCTGAATGCCAATGAAAGGCCGACCCAAATGCTAAAAACAGCTTATTGCTACTTTATCTTTATTTTTTAATTAAAAACAAATTACAAACTCATTCAGCCTTAACAAAACCTCTGATTAGTTCCCAGATTCATCCTATGCTGCTATCAATGGGCTTGAAGGGTACCTTCTCATGTCACACTAGTGCTTATGAAGTATTCTCACATATTATCTACTAGCTAGGGACATGTTATTCCCACTTATCTTTTGCAGAGGAAGTTCGGGGTGTAAGAAGTTATACAGTTTATCTCAGCCACACAGGAAATGAATGGCCTACCCAGCACGGAAGACTAAGTCTCCAACTTCTGTTTCTAGTTCTCGACTTGAACGTGTGTTAGAATCAGCGGAAGATCTTGTTTGAACACAGATCTCTGAACTCCAAAGCCACCAGCGTTTCTGAGTCAGCAGGAGCCATACGGTTGCATTTCAAACAAATTCCTAGATGGCACTGATCCTGGTCAGGGACCACACTGGGACAACTGCTCCTCTAGCACTTGCTACACGCCCATGCCTGTGTTACCTGCTGCTACTCAATCCAGACCTACACAAATTCTATCAACTGAAAACAAATATGTAACAAAAAGGGGAGGGGAAGAGAAACAAAATCTTGTTAGGTCTGCAAGCTCCCTCCCTCAGACCCCTCACTATGGAGCCCAGAGGTGACATCATTGCTGTTGCACCACAAAGTCCTGAGATTGAAGGGGTCATAGCCAGAGGCTTTGGGGAAGAGGAGAGCGTGGATGACAAAATGCATTGCCAGGATGTGATAATTTTGGTCTTTTCTATTGATGTCATCACATGCTGTTCTCTCAGCAAGCTTACAGCAGCTCGCCGCCACGGGAAACTCCAGCTTGACTCTAAGATGAGGTAGGCCTTTATTTTTAGAAACCATCCACCACTGCAAAATGTATTTGGTTTTGTTTTAGATTTGAACATGGATTCGGTTTAAAAATAATTTTTTTAATCATTATTTTTAGAGAGAAGGGCAGGGAGGGAGGAAGAAAGGGAGAGAAATATCAATGTATGGTTACCTTTCACCTGCCCCCAGCTGGGGACCTGGCTGGAGACCTGACTTGCAACCTGGTTATATGCCCTGGCTGGGAATTGAACCAGCAACCTTTGGCCCTGCAGGCTTGCACCTATCCAACGAGTCCCAAGCCAGAGCAAATTTGGTTTTTAGAAGACATCGAGGCCAAAGGGAAAATAAATCATCCTGTTTATTGTGGGGAGTTTTGGAAGTCAGGCAAGCTGGCCAGCTGAAATCTAAAACACTTTTCAAAGCAAAAATGCTATGATCATAGGGAGTCACTTGAACTTAAATTCTAAGATAGCTATCCCTGGCTGGTGGCTCAGTTGATAAAGCGCTGGTCTGTAAACCCAAACATCGCTGGTTCAATTCTCAGGCAGGGCACATAACCAGGTCTCCAGCCAGGTCCATAGCTGGAGACAGGTGAACAGCTACCATTAATGTCTCTCTCCCTCTCTGCCTCTCTGCCTTCCCCTCACTCTGAAAATAATAAATAAAATCTTTAAAATAAATAAATAAAATAAATTCTAAGATAGCTTAGTAATAATGAACACTTACTATCTGCCATACAGTTGTGATAAATGTCTACAGAAGTTAATGTCAGTAACATTTTCAACATTTTTAAGAAGCAAGTACTATAAATATATCTATTTTGGAGGTGAGGAAACATAGGCCAGAGAGATCAAGTGACCCATCTAAGATCACATAGATAATGTGGATGAGTAAAAGGCAGCCTCTGAATCCACACACAGGCGGGATTCTGTGCTTGGGCTCAGAACCACTCTCTTCACTATAGGACCCAAGCTTCCCAGAATGAATCCATAAGAAGAGAAGAAATAGGAATGAGGTTGAGCCCAGGAGCGATGTTTTGCCAGGTCTGCACTGGCAAAAGGCAATAGTTTTCCATCTAAAGGGCGTTGACTTACAGTTGAGTAACAATAGTCTGGGTCCAAGACAGGTCGTTTCAAACCTTGGATTCTCTGCTTATCTAGGTAAATTGCCTTAACCACAACAACAAATTAGTGAGTGGTAATGGGAAAATAACACCAAATGAACAACATGACTCAGATATAGAGACAATTGAGGAAGAAAATAACGGTTTCATCTGATGGGTCTTAATTTAGTTAGTATGGCTGTCTGGTATCAATCATTTCTCCTTTGAAAGAAAAATAAGGAAGATGACTGGTCTTTTTTCACAAGATGAGTTGCTTTGTGACAATAATAAACAACCAGTAGCATAATATGCACCCCCATAGTTTTGTTTTGTTTGTTTGTTTTCGGTTAATCTAGCTAAGTAGCTCTCTTCTTTATTTATTTTCCCTTTCTCTCTTAATTGTTTAGAAAGTGGAAGTTAGGAGAAAGGAGAGGGATGAGAATAGGGTGTCACTATAGAGTGTTGTCCTATCCACCTTTACATTGTCACTGGGCCTGAGATGAAGTCACATTAACCCAAGTTGTGGCCTCTTTGCCTTCCAAAGACCCAACTCTCAAACATTTTTAAAAGTAACAAACAACTTTAGTTAACATACCAATTTCCATTCATAATAATCGTTGCATATTATCCAGTTTATTCTTATAGTAACTCATGAGCCAATTCTGGTGGTTATTATCATCCTTGTTTTCCAAATACAGAACATGACACCCAGATAAACTCATATTGAAAAAGTTATATTAGAGAACCAAGATAGCAGAGGAGTAAGTGGAGCTACACCAATCTCCTCCCAACACCAAACTGGAATTACAACTTAATTGGAGAGAAATCATCTGGAATAAGCAACAGAACACCAACTGGAGAGAAGCCTTATTACCAGAGGCAGAACAGAAGAGCCGATTCATCACAATCTGACTGGTGGGAAGTATGGAGATAGGAGAGGGCTGGCGGAGCTCCCACGGGTGGCAGCTGAAGGGACGGAGAAACATCCCCACAGCTGGGGGTTCCACCTGAGAAGGGTGGGATCTAAACCCTCAACTGGTCTTCCCAACCTACAGCAACACAGCTAAGAGTAAAACAGCACCCAGCTGTGAAAAGCAAAAGGCCGCCAAGTTTAGCCAGCTTGGCAGAGTGACTGAGTTATTAAAGGGACCATGCATGAAAATACAGTGGTACCCACCTACCCTGGACCCCAGCAGAGAAAGGGCAGAGTAAACTAAAGAAAATAGCAAATTTCAAAGACAAGGAGAGAATCCTAAAAGCAGCAAGAGAGAAACGGCTAATAACATACAAGGGGGCTCCCATAAAGTTATCAGCTGATTTCTCAACAGAAACACAACAAGCCAGAAAAGAATGGCAAAAAATATTTTAAGCAATGAAAAACAAAGGCCTGCAACCAAGAATATTCTACCCAGCAAGGCTGTCATTCAAAATGGAAAGTGAAATAAGGAGTTTCTCAGACAAAAGAAGGCTAAAATAATACATCTCCACCAAACCAGCAATGCATGAGATGCTAAAGGGTCTGCTTTAAGAAGATGAAGAAACAGTGAGACAGACAGGAACATAAGTACAAAGGGAAAAGTAGATAATGAATAAGTACCTATCAATAATAACCTTAAAGGTAAATAGATTAAATGCACCAATCAAAAGACATAGGGTTGACTTCCTATGTGGTCCTAAACTAACCCCTGACCTATTAAAGAGTCTGTTGAGGTAGAGATTAGGTATGTTCACATTTCATTAATAAAGTTTACTATAGCATTAATTCCTTTTCCCAAGCATCCCCAGTTTGGGGGCCTTTATAAGTGGAAATGTGTATTTCCATGATCTATTTAAAAGGAATCTCATCTAATTTACATGCTAATATGAGAATACATATTGCCTAGGTACACGAATCATATAGTTTAGTAGTTTGCAACTTCCATCCAAATTGGTCTTCATTCTCAGCATATTTTCTAACCTAAAGACTCACTGACTTCACACCACACTAACAACCAGTTGGTTGCTATTTAAAACATAAATTGCTAACAAAATCTATATATTACACACCCACAAATAAGCACATGTTTTGTAACAGTGAATAAGAAAGATAGTATTCTATGTAATATACATCCACCTTTTCTTACGTTTTTCTTCTTCCTTAACTGCATTAGATTTTTCTGAGTTATTGCAAGTAACATGATTTTCCCATATTGTGAAATAATTTCAATCTAAGAAAACTTAACCTGCAGTAATGCAAATACAAGTAGTATACAAAATTGTACCTTATTTAGTAAAATCTATTTATAACAAGATCATTTTAAAGTATTCATAAGTTAAAGTTGGTTCTTAGCCTACAAACTATAAAATTTTAGTTGCTATTATTTTTTTACTAAAATATAATACCTGAACTTATAAAAACAACCTTACTGTATTCTTTTAATTGAAATTGAAGCTATCCCAAAATTTTATTTTTATAATGTTTTAAGATTTTATTTATTATTTTTAGAGAGTGGGGTAGGGAGAGAGGCAGAGAGAGAGAGACCATCAATGTATGGTTGCCTTTCACCTGCCTCTAGCTACAGATCTGGTTGGAGACCTGGCTTGCAACCTGGTTATGTGCCCTGGCTGGGAATTGAACCAGCAACCTTTGGGTTTGCAGGCCTTATCCACTGTGCCACCAGCCAGGGCCCACAAATAGTTTTAAAGGAAAATACAGCATGTGTTTTTCTCCAAGCTACCTATTAACAATATGTGAGGATTGTGACAATAAAAATAAAAGTTTTGTTTTGACATTTAAATAGCAATATCAATAAAGAATTTTTTAATTATTAAAAAACCTCAACATTATTTATAAAGTAGTTTACAAATGTTTTGAAACATTAATTTGCTGACAGGACTAATTTTTCATTTTAAAGATATAATCAAAAATAAAACACAAATGTAAAATGATAGTTTGAGAAATAAAGAAAAACCTTGCAAATGGATGATGTGCATTATCAACCGAACATCCAAGCAAAGTCAAAGACTCTGTGTTCATGACATAGATGCAGATATGACTGATTTCTTGAAAAAGATAGAGAAGTGATACCTCTCAAAATATGCCATAGTATGAACAAAAATATAAGAATAAAAACTGAAATGGGATAAAGGTAATACAACAACAATAAATTAATTTTAAAAAGAATAAAAACTGAAACAGAATTTAACTATGACAACTAAATAATAATATTCACCTCATCAATTACAAAAAGTTATGATCTAAAAATTGGATGAAATTTTCTGGTTTGACTTGGCATAGCTCCTAAGCCTACCACAACTTTCAGACCAAAAATGAAAAAGGAACATGAGTAAAATAAATCTAAAGGATTCTTTCTATCCAACCAGCATATGAGTAGGTGTAGCTTAGAGAAAGGTAATAAAAAATCTCTAAAAAGTAGAAGTTCCTAACTTCTGCTCTAGTCTCTCAGCACAGCCAGCAAAAATGGTCAGAAATCTCCATGTTGAATATACAAAATGTCCAAAGGTCATTGGTTCGATTCCCCAGTCAGGGCATATAATAAGGTTGCAAGCCAGGTCTCCAGCCAGGTCCTTAGCTGGAGGCAGGTGAAAGACAACCATGCATTCATTGATGCTTCTCTTTCTTTCTTCCTCCCTCCCTGCCCTTCTGCCTGAAAATAATGAATAAAATCTTAAGTATATATATATATATATATATATATATGAAATACAAAATGACCTAAAACCCAAATATATGTCACCAAAGAAAGTGAAAACATTGTTGTCTGTTTGAGTGGACCCAAATAAAATATTTAACACAATAAAAAAAGAACAAGTAATATTGCCTATTTCTTTGGGAAAATACAAACTACCCTGAGTAAATGAAATAAAATGTCCAGACAAATATTTGCCAATATCATAAGAAACATGAAAGGATTGGTATGAAAATATATAAGAAAGAAGAGGAGGGGAGAAAGGAAGGCAGGAAGGAGGGAGAGAAAGAGGAGGAGGAAAAGAGAGAAGTAAGGAAGGAGAAAGGAGAAAGAAAGAAAGAAAAAGAAAAAGAAAAGGAAGAAAAGAAGGAGAAAAAGTCTCTAAAAGACAATTAAGGATCCAGTCTGGAAGCAAAAGGAGAAATTTAAAGGACTGAAAAATAATCCCTGAAAGTGCTTTGCATTATAGCAGAGCTTAAAAGGAGCAAAAATTAAGTAAAATAAGCATTTACACATTGAATAAGGAACACATATAACATTTAAAAATTATTATAGAGCTAAGAAAATCAATATTAAAACATTATTAGGGAATTAATAGGTTAATAATAGCAAATAGTAATGATAATAATAGTTAATATTTATATAGCAGTGACTTTCTGTCAGGCACTGTTCTAACACACACACACACATATTTACCCATACAAACACATTGAACCCTTAAATGACAAGTTATACCTAACCTCACACCATAAAAAAATTAACTTGACAGAGTTAATTAAAAGTGAAAGATACACCAACAAAGATTCCAGACAAAAATATAGCAGAAAATCTTCATAACACAGTAGGCAAAGATTGGTAGGATTGATAAAGTAGACTAAGCAAGCTAAGACTTTCTATTAATCAAAAACAGCATAGAGTGAGACATTCTGGGAGCCACAAACTGGGAGAAACCATTCACAACACTTATATTAGAGAAAGGAATTGTGTCAAAAATAGATCAAGAAATGCGAGAAATCAGTAAGATAAGCAAATCTATTTTTTATATAATAGTGAAAGATTTGAAGAGGCACTTAAGATAGCCAATAAGTATATGTAAAGATGTTCAACATCACTAAACATCAAGAAAATGCAAAATAAGACCTCAATTAGACTCCCCCTAGAACCTCACACGCTGTCTCAGCTGGGAAGGGCTGACATTACTGAGTACAGTACTGGTGGGAAGGTTGAGCACCTAGAACCCTCTGCAAGGTGGGAGTGTAAACTGGTTCAGCCTCAGGAAGTGGTCTCTCCCAAAACCAGAAAGGAAATGGGGAGAGTAAGGAAATCTCCCTAAAGATAAATTGAAGGTTCCATTGCAGAATACATAACAGGCTTTCACGTCAAAAATGTCTATTTTACAGGTAATCTGTTCACTACAGGAATCTTGTTACATGTGCTGAAAACCTGTTAACTCTTTCTAATTGATTTATGTTTCAAACACATTGAAGAAATTTACATTGTAAATGAACCCTGAGAGGGATGACAGTAAGAGCAGATTATCCTTTGTAGTGTGAACAAACCACATTTGAATGTATCCTTTTCTAACTGAATTTATTAATAATATATAATTGACATGTTCAGATCATCTTTAAAACAGCTCAGAGATGTATAAAGTTAATCTCATTCGGTATCTCTTCCTTTCACACTTCCATCCTCTTGAGGCAATCTGTGTTAAGAGCCAAGCCCAATGTTTATCTTTCTGTGTTCTTTTCCAAACTTAAGCATACAAGAGTTTGTAAATATACCAGGGATGTTTGTTTTCTGATATTGCATGAAGCTCTCCAAAATTTATTTTTTCCATTGAACAAATACATCATAAATAACCCCAGAGGTCAGCATATACAGATATAATTCTGTGTAGAGCAAAAGCGTCCATTCTGCAGCTGCTGGAATGCCTGCTGTGGCCTGCTCACACCTGCACTTCCCCTGGGTGCTACCCTGGCAACAGAGAACTGCCTCACCCAAGGTAATGCCCCTTCCTTCCTTTTGTTTCCCCTGGGGAGAACTCTGGAGGGCTATCTCAGCTCCCAAATGCCCTCACAGTGTTAACTGAAGCCTCAGAGGAAAGTTATTGTGTTTCTGCCCACTTTTGCCTTCGCCCATCTCCTAACTTGGGTATTTCCTGAGATCTCTAATGAAAAACCTTCTTTAAGAACATAGACATCCCAGACTCAGTTTGAACCTGAACTAAGACAACTGCCAATGTGAGGGAGTTAGGGTAGATAATGGAGACAAAGGGAAGTAAATAAAATGTCAGCGAGACTCCATAAAGACCAATGATTTTAGTGCATCATGAACTTGGGCAATGATTTTCAAAGTGTGGTGCTTGGACCAGCAGCATCAATGTCCACTGGAACTTGCTAGAAATGAAAATTTTCAGGGCCCACAGCCAGACTGATTGAATCAGAAACCCTGTAGAAAACTGTATTTTAACAACTTTTCCAAGTACTTCTGATGCTGCTCAAGAGAATCATTCATATAGGGAGTATGAGTAATTCAACACTTTATACCTGTCATTTCAGAAAGAGGACGAAATGTGTGTCACTGGAGGTAGGAATTATTTTGGAGTAAGAATTATGAAACCAAGCATTTAGCCTGCATTCTCCTATTTCTGGGCACTATGGATTGTAGATTCACTGTGGAGTTAGTTACTGAGGCAGGATTGAAGTGTGCAGATGTGGATATCATCTGTGCAGGTAGTCATTTTCTTTTTATCAGGTGTGGCTCCACAAAAGTAGCCAAGTGACTTGGGATAGAGTAGCACCAGCCATCCCAATGCCTTGATGATTGATTCCAATTTCTTGATTCTACAGTGAGCTACCTGAAAATCCCATCATTTAATTTCCATTAAGTGGTGCCATGGTTGTCACACCTATCTATGTTAAACATCTTTCGTGTCACAGTGGGTCCTCATTGATGGACTCAAGGGGAGAGAGAAGCAAACTGGAAAAGAAAGAGCTTAAAGCAGCTTAATATTGCTAACAGGCTTGCTTCCAAGGAGGGTGACTACCAATGTAAATTATATCATTTGACATAGGAGAATATATTTAACTATCATAATCACTAACCAAGGAGCTAGGCCTCCATTTAATGGATGGGTGTCTCAAGAAATCATCCCCAAAGAGAGGATGGGTGACCATATTTAGGATCTAATGGAAAGTACATCCATTTTTTAAAAGTTTTTATATTGAAGTAGAAACACAGGACAGGATTCCTAAACCCTGGGTTGAAGAATAGGAAATGTATGATAGATGGAGAATTACACCATGCTTGAAAACATGCTCTGAGAGTCAGTCCAATCTGTTTTTAACATTGGCCAAATTAGTGAGCTAGTGCTGTGAAACGCAAAACAACAGTCTTGGTGACTGTCTCAAACTTTGGGTTATTTGAGTTGTCCCTGCTGAATTCAGTTCCATCAATGGTACCAGCAGGTTGGCTGACCCAGGCTGGGTCTGGGTGTCTCATTTTAAGTCTCAGCCTGAGGGGTCAGCAGCCACATGAGGAAAGTGCTTTTCAGAGTCACTACAGCAGCACAAGGGGGCTTGATTAAGTGTGAGAAGCATATTTCAAGCCACCACCTGCATCACATCTGCCATTCTCCAATTGGCCAAAGCAATTTTCATGGCTGAGCCCAGGGTCAAGAATTAGTGAAGAAGATGCCCCTGTGGTGCTGGGAAAACCTGCAAAAGTAAATGGCGAAAGGATAAAATATTGGATCCAATCATTCAATCTCCAAATTAAGTTACTTTAAAAATGAAACATAAACCACTTTCTTAACAGGAAAAGGCAACAACAGTGGCAACTTTACAGTGCTAAAAATATTAATTAAGTTGCTGTATAGTCAATAACTAGTAACTTGAAAAAAGATGTCTGTCATTTGTTTATTAATAAATATTTGTTTCAGACACTGTGACAGGTCCTAGAAATATTATAGAGAGCCACTGATCAGCTCCAGTCTGATAGGTAAGACCAAGATACAAAAATATAAAATGTTGTATACATACACTTTGTGAAAATTTATAGATCTGTATACTAACAACATGTACATTTCTGGTGTATCTCCAAAAATAAGTGTTACAAAATACTATATATAATATAGATAGATTGATGGGGTTAAGTAACAAGTATGATGATGACATGAGAGTCCAACTCTGTTTATCACCTGGAAGACTTCCCAGGGCAAAAGATACATAATTGAATTTTATAATAAAAAACACAGAAGACTAGAAGTTGTCCAGGTATTTGTGATGGAAGAGTTCAATGGATAGAACAGGAAGAGTGGATGGGAACTCAGCTTGATTCTTAGAGAAGATAAGTCAAATATCTGCAATTCACTGAGCCCATGAATTCAGGCACTCTAGAGATGGAACTTAGCAACAGCCTTATTTCAAGTTCTGATTTAGGGTAGAGTTTATCGTATATATGTTCAAGCCTCATTCTTGATCCTGGGACCTGATCCTATTGAAAAGCTAAATAATTTTTTTCCTCTAAGCAGAAAGGGCCAACTACCATAGCCTTAACAGATGGGCTTTGAGATGTACACTGTATTTTGTATTTTTTGCAATTTGAGAAAAGTCCTTATTTTAAATTTAAAGGGCTTAAAAACAAATCAAATTGAAAAAAATAATAGTTAAAAAAATTAAGATACTCATTATTTTTTGAAATCTTCTTATTAAAAAAAAATCCCAAGACAAAACTAGTTTTACTGGAAAATTTTACCAAATCTTCAAGGTAGAGATAATTTGAAGCTTACACAATAGGTAATGTCTTATAATTAATTTTATGAGATAATGTAACCTTGATGTCCAAATCAGCAAGGACATGTGAAAAACTTGAAAATTGATGTCACTCATTAATATGTATGAAAAAATCCCCCACAAAACATTATCAAGTCAATTCTAACAATGTACAGCAAAGATCTGTCATGACTAAGTTGAGTTTATCATGAGTATACAAAGTACATTTAAATTAGAAAATCAATGAATATAATTTGCAGCATTAACAGATTAAAGAAAAATGTGATAATTTAAATAGATGCATTAAAAACACTCAATAAAAGTTGATGTATATTCATGAGTTTAAAATAATTATCAACAAACAAACAGATTGGAAATTTCTTAACCTGATAAAGGCACTGACTGTGATTTGCCATTTTACTAACCATCATCCCAGTCCTTCTCAGTTAAATAATCTTACTTTTGAGGAAGATACCATATGTCAACAAAATGACATTTCTTAACTTCTAACTGCTTGTCTATGAAATATAAAGGCAACTTTTTTTTTTTCTTTTGTGAGGCCTCTGAAAACACCTATTAATAAAACCGATTATAATTACCTTTTCCTTTTTTTTCCCATCTTCCTCCTTTTTGTTCCCCCAAATGATCACTGTGATGATTAGAGAGCCAACAGCTATTTGAAATCCTGGAATGACCTTAGAAAACAATTTGCATGAACAATGGTGGACAAGCAAGATTTAGGAGCTAAATTCCTGATGATTTTACAGTAGCTGGTACATCTATCCTCAGACTGATTAATTATTTCCTTACTATTTTCTTACTATTTCAAATAACAGAATAGACCCTGATATATAAACTGCTTTTATTTCATATTTTCCTTTAAAAAATGGTGATTAATCTAATCTGGATACAATTATGATAGAGATTCCTCCCACAGGTGGGCAACAGTTGTGCACAGCCTGGTAGCAACTGGCCCTTGGGCCCTGAAGCAGTTGGGGTGGCAGAGGCCTGGAAGGCAGTGGGTGGAGGCCTGAAGCAGGACCTGAGCATGTATCTGTTGCAGTCCCACTGGGTGCTACAGGAAGGAAAATCCCCTCAGCAATGTCTAGAGAAAGGAAATGGCAAAGCTTTGAAATATTCATTTTTTGAATGTAAAAGATCAACTTGGGATGCCTGATCAAGATTAAGAGGAAGAAAAGGATATTGATAAGTATTATGCTGAAAACAACAAAGGATTTCCTCTGATTATTAACACACAGAAACCAAAATAGGAAACATACTTTTTTCTTACAAAGTACCTTCAGTTAGACCATGCAACCCTGGAGAGAATGGATGAGTTCTGCTTTTGAATATGTATAAAGTAGATGGTTCTCTTGCAGTTATTTTTAGAAGGAAGAATTTAATTGACCTGTTATGAGCAGGGAGCATGATAAATGTGTTCTAAGAATTGTTCTAAAGCACAAAGGTTGTTACTTTCAAACTTGACCCTTCAACCAAATGGCACACTGTACATCCTTTGTGAATATCATGAAGGCCACTGGGACTTTAAAATCAATAACACAGAGCCTGAGAGAAAATGTCTGTCTGGAAAGTTTAAGGTAAAGCTTTTTTTTTTTTTTTTCAATTCAATCTGTCCTGTTTAGTTCTAAAATAAATTATGTTTGATTTCTCGGGGTAAAAAAAGAAAACTGAAATAAGCATTAATCTTAAGAGTTAAGTGTTAAAAGTACTTGTTTTGAAGTCAGAGTTAAACCATGGACATGGATAACAAGTGAGATTGACTTCGGGAGGTGGGGAGTGGGTGGGTGGGGAAGGGGGAGAGAAGGGAGGGAAAATGGGATGGATGTAATACAACAATAAAATTAAATATAAAATAAAATAAAATCAGAGTTAAATAAGGCTAGGACTTCTGACTAGCATTGTACCGGACACTCTAGCCAGTTAATAGGAAAATATATATGGCTTTCAGAAGAAGTAAAAAAGTTTGTTATTTGCAGATGAGGTGACTTTCTATATATAAAACAAAATAAATTATAAATAAATAGTTATAATTAAGAAGAAGATCTAAACAACATTGCTGGATTCAAGTTCAATAAAGTCAATTGCAATCTCAATACTAAGGCAAAAATAGGAAATTTAATTAAAAAGTAACATAAGACTATATGGAACCTCACAATAAATCTAACAAAGGATGTGCAAAAACTTTCTGGGAAAAATTATAAAGTTCTATCAAAAGACATTATAGAAATGCCTAATCATGGATAATATTACCATGTTCACCGATAGAATGATGCAATATTATGAAGATGAGCCTTTTTCTTAAGTTGATCTAATAAAATTTCCAATAGCATTTTTATTACCTTAGCAAACAAATTCTAAATATAGATGGAAAAACAGAAGACCTAGAGTAGTTAAGATACTACTATAGATGAAGAATGGCATGAGAGATTTACCTTATCAGGTACCATTTATTATAAAACCACAGTGGTTAAGAAGACAATGTGGTATTTTTGGAGCTATAAATAAATAGGGCAGTGGGAGGGAAACCAAGAAATGAAATAATATAAAAATGAAAACTAGCCCTGGCCGGTGGCACAGTGGATAAGGTGCTGGCCTGCAAACTCAAAGGTCGCTGGTTCGATTCCCAGCCAGAGCACATAACCAGGTTGCAAGCCAGGTCTTCAGCCAGGTCTGTAGCTGGAGGCAGGTGAAAGGCAACCATACATTGAAAAAAAAAAGAAAAAAAGAAAAGAAAACTTATTTTATGTTACAGCTGGCATTTCACATTAGTGGTTAGACAATTCAAAATTTGCACTAGAACAACTGGTTATTTATATGAAAAAAATAAAATAAAAGTGTATTAAGCCCTTACATGTCAAATGGAAAATGTAGGATACTTATAGAAGACAATTGAGTAAAAAGTCTTTATAATCTCAGCATTAATAATGATTTTAAAATATTTTCGTAATCAACTGTAATATAAACAATAAAAAATTTAATATTGCAAAAATGTTTCATAATCAATAAAATTTATAGAAAGAAGATGGTGATTATGTAAGTTCTCAATCACCTTCAAGGACATTTCAGGGCACAACAGAGTTTGCACTGCATCAGTGGTATAGAGCATTGTTAGTTTCTGCAACTCATCTCTCCCTACTCCAGCTTTCAAACTGTAGTCCACCAGGCCTGCTGGGAACTAAGAGCCTGCCAACTACCACTGAGAGAACTGCTGGTCCACTGGACCTGTAAAGACAAAACTGAAGTCTCACAAAAATGTCTTATAAGGGCCTAATTAACTTCAGACATGACACAGAGCTCTCTTTTCCCTTGGTCAGTGTGTGTGTGTGTGTGTGTTTTGCGCACATTGGTGATGGTGGTCAAAGAGAAGCATTGACAGCAAATTGGTTATATTTTTCTTCCTTCCGTGGCTTAGAAAAATAAACCTAAATTATGGTCCCAGATAAGGAGAATCACCATGACCTGGGAACTTGTTGGAAGTTAACCTTCTCAGGCCTTGTCACCAAACTATTCAATCAGAAACTCCAGGGGTGAGGCCCAGAAATCTGTGTTTAAGTCTGGGAACCACTGGTTTAACCCCCTACTCCATTGTCTGTTAGCTCTCTGCATGGCAAGAATAGGTCCAAATATCACACCTCTTGTGATGCCTTCCCCAAAGCATAGTCCTATTTGCGAAGCAGAACAGAATTTCTCTGAATTGCCCTGTCCTCTGTGATTTTAGGGTACTTTGGTCATCTGTACAACTCTCCAACCATTATAGCAATATCAGATTTTCTAAAATGGCAGTTTTCACCCACTTCCTACATCTATTTTCACTGAATTTATATATCAGTTGCAATAAGAAGGTGGATTAGAGGAGTTCTTTTTTGTTTTTGCTGACAATGTTGGCCCAGTAAGCCATGCATGTTGAAGTGAGTCACTGCAGAAAGGCAGCATGAATGACAGTTCTGAAATTTTCATAGACATTTCCTCCTCTAGTCTGAGGCCTCAAGAATAACAAACCAATACAGTAGTTTTTAAGAAAAGAAAGAAGTTGATGAGCTGGAAAAGATTAAAGAGCTGATCAGTGACCACTCAGAATGCTGAACTGTTGCCCTCTTGCTAAGCTTAGACTACTTTGCTGTTTCTTAATTAGCAAGTCTTTTGCCATTGTCATTCAGAGGCTTCAAAGAGCAGTGCTTCTCAGATAGAACTGCATATCTTCATCCTTTAAAGGAATTATGTGGCTTTAAGTTTATGAGCTCGATATGGGAGTTTGAGATACACTTGCAAACAGAATCACATGGTCTCAGTGGAATAATTCCTTAATTATTATTTAGATACTTTGGGGGATTACAGATTTCTTTTTAACTTGCTAAGTATAATCAGAATATTACTACTGTAGCAAATGAAAAAATTAAATCCTAGAGACACAAATTTTGAGAGAATGCAGCTCCCTCTTTACTTTGATAAACCATAGGTGAATATTTGAAATGGTATCAGAGTTCTGCAAATCAATTAATTCCTGTATTTGTTTTTGGATTGTGATTGGTTCCATGGCATGATGTTCACACACTTGTGCTTTTGTGCGGTGGCCAAGTGAATAGATTTTCCTTTCAGACAATATTTTTCAAAAATTGAGCAAAATGTTTTCATGGTTAGGGTATCCCAAACAAGATGGACACAAAGAGGACCACACCAAGTCACATCATAATTAAAATGCCAAAAGATGAAGAGAATCTTAAAAGCAGCAAGAGAAAAAGGAGAGTTACCTACAAAGGAATTCCCACAAGACTGTCAGCTGATTTTTCAAAAGAAACCTTGTGGGCTAGAAGGGATTGGTAAAGAGTATGCAAAGTGATGAAAAGCAAGGACTTTACAAACTAGATTATTCTGTTCAGCAAAATTATCATTTAGAATGGAAGGACAGTGAAGTGCTTTCCAGACAAGGTAAAACTAAAAGACTTCATCATCACCAAGCCATTATTATATAAAATATTAAAGAACAGTATTTAAGAAAAAAATTAAAAATATGAACACAAAAATGGCAATAAATTTATAACTAGCAACAACTGGATCTAAAACAAACTAAGCAAACAAGTAGAGCAGAAACAGAATCATAGTTATGGAGATCATTTGGAAGGTTATCAGTTGGGAGGGGGAAGGGATGGAAAGGGGATTAAGAAGTATAAATTGGTAGGTACAGACTAGACAGGGACATGTAAAAAACACTGCAGGAAATGGAATAGTCAAAAAACTTACTTATAGGCGACATGAACTAAGGGGGGAATTGCTGGAGGGAATGGGAGATACAGGTGGAGGGGAGCAAAGGGGGAGAAACTGGGACAACTGTAATAGCATAATCAATAAAATATATTAAAATATAAAAATAAGTAAAATTATTGAAAAATGATTTGATTTAAAAGCATTCTTTTTTTTAAATATTTTATTTCGTTATTTTTAGAAAGAGGGAAAGAGAGAGAGGCAGAGAGGGAAAGAGACATCAATGTATGGTTGCTTTTCACCTGCCTCCAGCCACAGACCTGACTGGAGACCTGGTTTGCAACCTTGTTATGTGCCCTGGCTGGGGAATCAAACCTTCGACCTTTGGGTTCACAGGCTGGTGCCTTAACCACTGTGCTACCAGCCAGGGCTATAAAAGCGTTCTTTAGAGAAGAAGCTCTAGTCCAGAAATATCCTAGAAACTCTAAGCCACATACATAATTTAATAATTTCTAGTAACCACATTAAGAAGAGTCAGAATAACTCAAACACAGCACATCTTAACTCTGATCTGCCACATAACAAGTACTCAATAGCCAATAACCAATGTAGTGAGTAGCTAGCTTGCCATCTTAAATGGTATTACATCTTTTACTTGACTACAATAGATATCATACAAAATATTTTAACTAATACATAAAGGTATATGATTTCTATATGCCTTTCATTTAATAATTTTCTTCTTTTTTCCCCGTCATGTTTTCCCACAGGATTTGAAGTTTCACTTATGTATTCCAAGTGATCAGGAGGTGCTCGATTCTTAACAACCCCTCTCCCATCCAACTGTTTTCCAGCCCCTCCTAACCTCACTCCCATCCTTATTAGCCCACTGGAACATTGGTCCTGAATGCCTGCTTCTGCCACTTTCCACCCTTATTGTAAAAAAGTCCTTTGGGCTCTGTGTCTCATTTTCCCTCCTGAGTTCCCAAGGGATCCATGCGCATGTAGATATTTTAAGAATCAGTTTTCAAGTCTTCAACTTCCATCTATATTCTCATCTAAAATTAACCTGCTTGAGAGTGTTCCACAAGTTCTCCTTTCTCACCTCCCTTTTTATAAGCAACCCTCAGCACACCTTCCACTCAGGCCTAGAATCAGTCGGCTTCTGTGTCCAAGTCAGAAAATCCTTGCTAAAAGATTTTCTTTGGACATGACAAAGACTCATTTATAAACATTGGTGCAGATGCCAAGAAGGGAATAACTAAGGTAGCAAACCTTCTTTCAGGGCAGGTGCTTTCTAATTCTCTGATTTTCACAAATTATCTAAGTGAGTTTTCAGCTTATAAATTATTAAAACTAATTTTTGACAGTAAATGCCTACATAATTTTTGTTATATTACTTGGAACAGCTGTCAGAATAGAAGGGTTATTGCTAGTAACATAACTTTTTATTTCTATATTTTCATTTATGCAAACATATTTTCTCAGTACTTAGGGAAAAAACAACTTGGAATAACACTAATGCTAAAACATGTGTTTAAAAAAAAAAATGTAAAATTGCCCTGGCTGGTATAGGTCAGTGGATTGAGTTCTAGTCTGTGAACTGAGGGGTCACCAGTTCAATCCCCCATCAAGACACATGCCTGGGTTGGAGGCCAGGTCCCATTCAGGGCATGCAAGAAGCAACCAGCCAATGTTTCTTTCTGTCTCTTTCTCTCTTCCTTCCCCTCTTTCTATAAATAAATAAAGAAATATCTAAAAAACTATCTCCATGGTGGATAGAGGCTTTAGAAAAAAGTGAAATTTACTCTGTATACATGAGAAAAATCCCTATCCATCTCCTTAAGAAGTGCAATAAAATTTTACCTTTTGTATTTATTATATATTAATATTTGTGATATATCTATGTCACTTTTGTTAGCTATCTATTAATTATAGCTATAAAACCCTCATTCTGGAGCCTTATTACAATAAGAAGTAAAATATTCACATTTCAATTTGTATGTATTGTTCTGTTAGAGAATTTTGAAAGAGTGAGCAATCCAAACCATTCATATATATTTTTTCAATATAATATCTGACTAAAAATTGTAATAGAAATATGATTCAAGGAAATATGAATTTAATATGTAAGGATTAGTATGTAAAGATTTCCTGCTATTAAAGTAAAGATCTTTATATATGTTTTAAGAAGAACAACAATGAGTATCAAATGGCTCTTTAGTTTGTTAGATTTAAAAAATGTCCAAGTTTCATTATACTTATTTAAATGTATGGTAGAATTTCTTTGGTTATCATGTGAAAATGTGCAATATGACACAATTTTTAAAATGAGACAGTACAGAAAAACATTGAAGACCCTCCCAAAAATTAGCTCAGCTCACCTGCATCTCAGGGAGACCTCATTGCCAAGATCTTCAAATTTTCTGCACTTCTGTCTCCATTTGGATTAATACTAATATTAATAACATCAAGGAATATGATTTACCTGACAGTGTTGTAAGGTTAAAATGGGATAATTTACAGAAAAACATTTTATAAATGATTAAGTATTGAGAAGATGTTTGTTATTAAAATATATATTTTTATCCATTAATTCCTTTAACCAAAAATATTTCTTAAACATCTACTCTAGTTGCTGGTTCAACTCCCAGCCAGGGCACATAGCCAGGTGGCAGGCCAGGTCTCCAGCCAGGCCCGTAAAAGTAGGTGAAAGGCAACCATACATTGATGTTTCTCTCCCTCGTTGCCTCTCTCCCTTCTCCTCTCTCTAAAAATAATAACTGAAATCTAAAAACAAACAAACAAACAAAAAACACATCTACTCCATGATAGGAATTCTCTTAGGTTTTGCCAATACCATGATTTCACAAAAGTGGAGGGCCATGTTTCTGTAAATTTTACATTTCAGTAGGACTAGCAAAATATATACACAAATAGACAAAAACGAGATCATTCTTTGTCAGAGTAAGAAGTGTTTGGAAGGAAATAATACCAGTTATTTCAACTGTTGCTGAATTTTCATTTTATGGGTTTTGAAAGCAAAGAACATTGCTTTCATCACATGGAACATCTCTTTTCAGTTTTCGGACAATCAAGGACCTCAACAATAGTTTACAGCCATTACTCTGACATTGCCTCCTATTTGCTCCCTTGTGTACCCTGTGTCCCAGGCTCTGTGGCCTCTTTACTGAACCTGACAGTCCAGACAGCTTCTTCCTTACAGTGTTTGCACTGCCTGTGACCTCCCTCTAGAGTGATCTCTGTTGAAATGTACATAGATAGCTCCCCCAACTCCTCACATTCTTTTCCTTAAATTTAATCTTCTCCATAAAGCTTACCTTGACCTTCCTACCTAAAATTGTAAACTGGCTCCCCTCTCGTCCACCCCGCACTACCAATCTACTTTTCTCTGTTTCCCCCCAATTTCCTCCATAGGACTCTACATTCTAAGAAACTATAGTATTATTTGCTTGTTTATTATTTCTGTATTCACCTTCTAGAATGTAAGCTCCACAAATGTCTCTGGAATTTTGACTCAGAGGTACAGTCCAATTACTAACAACAGTTAAATTTAATTGCAATGTCCCTCCATAAGGTGCTTATTGTTTTATTGTTGCTATATCATTTAATACTAACAACCTCTGCAGTACATAGATTCTATATTTGTTTCTATGATTACATAACAAGCCACTCCAAAACTATGTGGATAGATGCACAACCCTTTATATCTGTCACTGTTCAGTGGGTCAGGAATTCTGGCAGGTCACAGCTAGAAGGTTTTCCCACTACACAGGGATCATTCATTCATCTGACTTCAGGTGGTGGCAGGGCTGGACTGGAAGAGCCATGAAGACTCCACTCAGATATCTGAGGCCGCAGTGATCCTCCTTGTGGCCTCTGGGTACGTTACATAATTATTCCTCCATCTAATTATCTCATCTGAGTGTCTTCATAGCATGGCACCTGGCTTCCCTGAATGAAAGCTACCAGATTTCTTATGGTTTATTCCTGGAACAGGCACAGAGTCATTTCCTCTGCAATCTACTGGTAAAGGGGTTCACAAGGCAGGCCCACATTCAAGGGGAGAGGAAATTTAATCTAACTCTTGGTGGACAAAGCAGCACAGGCAGGTGGAGAGAAAGGGAAATGATGGTTGCCCATGTTGGAGACTGTCTATTGCAATTGTTCTCCTGTGTCAGATGAGGACATTGCAGATTAGCTTGACAAATTAATGAAAGGCAGAGATACGAGTCAGTCTAGGTTTCACTGATTCCTTAAGCCCATATCCTTAAGCATACTGCTTTCACAGCCTCTAGAAGAGTGGCTTTTACTCTGGCAGAGAGGAGGTCTGGAAAGCAGGTAGGAGACTGGAAAGCAAGCAGGTGAATTCAGCCTCAAGTTACTTGAACCATCAAGCTGTCTACAAAATGTGATTTGAAGAAGGGATTCCAACAGAGTTAGAATGCAAAGAATACAAAACATGTATCTGAGGCAAAAATAAGTTTATATTTCTGTAGTTAAAATCTCTAGCATAGTCTGAAATTGTAAGTTTGTCCTTATTTTGTTTATAAAAATAAATTGTGACGAGATAACAGTTTACCACTTCATAGGTATTTTATGCATGAGAAGAGAGTGTTTTTTATAGGGTGATTTGAAAAATACTAGATTTTTGTGAAGGTTCCTTTTTTAAGCTTTTGAAAAGCTAACTTTTGAAATGGTATAGTGTGTACAGTATCCAACTTCAAGCTGATACAGCAACTAACATTTCTGCTGAGTTCTTCACAGGGTTTTAATTTGGGGAGCAATTTTCCATACAGTTGATGAACATGTTATGTTACAATTTTGTGCAAACTTGGCACAATATTATTGTAAGTTCTAATTACTCTTTTTTTCATAATACTGAAAATACTGGAAGGGAAAATGGTGAGCCACCATCCTCCTGTGCTTCATCCAGAGGAATGCTCCTTTATCTTTTTTTTTTAAGATTTTATTTATTATTTTTAGAGAGAGGGGAAGGGAGAGAGGCAGAGGGGGAGAGAGACATCAATGTATGGTTGCCTTTCACCTGCTTCTAGCTACAGACCTGTCTGGAGTCCTGGTTTGCAACCTGGCTAGGAATCGAACCAGCAACCTTTGGCTTCACAGGTCCTTCTTCTTTTATACATTGCATTTCCACACAAACTTTTGTTTGAAGAAAGCTATCTATCTGCTACAAAAGAAATATATAGTTTCAAAACTATTTCACTAACTGTCCTCTAAGAAATGGGGTTCAGCCCTAGCCAGATAGCTCAATTGGTTATAGTGTTGTCCCAATATGTCAAGGTTGTGGGTTTGATCCCAAATCAGGTCAACTCAATCAATCTCTCTCTTTCTCTTTCTCTCTTCCCCCATCTCCACTCCCTCCCTCCCTCTAAAATCAATAGAAAGAAAAGGAATAAAAGAAGAAGGAGAAAAGAAGGAAGAAGAGGATAGACTTCAACTACTAAGCCTATGGTTTTCTAATCACCAAGTAGTTCATCTGCCAAACTCTATATCAAATATATTACTGGAGTGGTTAAGGGACTCGATAATTTTATGAGTTTTTCACAATGGTGGTATTAACTGGAAATCAATCAATGGAAAATTGTTCTCCATCTGCTACTGAAGAGCTGGTATAAATATATCACCCAGGTATCATTATTTATTTATTTATTTTTAGAGAGAGGAGGAGGGAGGGAGAACGAGCTGGAGAGAAACATTAATGTGAGAGAGACACACTGATCAGTTGCCTCTCATATATGCCCCGACCAAGGACTAAACCCTTAATGCAGGCATGTGCTCTGACCAGAAATTGAACTGCTGCCCTTTTATTTTACAGAATGATGCCCAACCTACTGAACCACACCAGTCATGGCTCATTGTTTTATTCAAGATCTCTTAAAATGCAGTTAAGGTGCTCACAATTTCTCTAGAAAATTCTTAACTTTCTAAAACACTTTCTCTAATCAAGAAATTCCACTCTGATTTCTTGAGTGGAAATGCATAGACTTTCCACTCAAGACATCAGAGGAAGAAAAGAATATTTGGCTATTGCTAACCAAGAGCCACTAGAAAATAGAAACTGTCCTAACTTTCCAATAACCACAAGCTCAAATTTAATTCAAAATCCATTCTACTTTCTTGATTAGTTTTACTTAGTTTGCATCCAAGTCTGCTTCCAATTTGTGCTTTTAATGAGCACTCTTTCCTCAGAACAATTCACTTTTGTTTCAGCAGTAGCAGTCTGAGAAACTAGGATTACTCTAATTCTTCCTGGACTAGAAAAGAGCACAGTAGGTACTCATTTCACATAGTGAGTGCTGCAAATCCTCAGATCCTATCAAGTCACTAGAGAAAATACTCAGTTTCTCTAGATCTGCTTTGACAATATTCAGTTAGTTGATGCACATTGGATATAGAAAACATAGAGCATTTTATAGAATCAAAACAGATTATTTTCCATAGCCCAGGGATGGGCACTCTAACTATTAGAACAGATAAATAAATATCAAAGTTCTAGCAGAGAGAAAGTTCAATTTCGAGGCAAATCAGATATAGAACTAATTTCAAGAAATATGTTTTAGAAGCTATGTGTGCTCTGGGTTCACAAACTTGAAGATGATTGCTAAAACCAAAAATATATGGAGCCAATGATAAAAGCAAGAAAAACCAGATAGTGGGTTATTACAACAATTATAAAAGTTGCAAGGAGATGGACCAAGCTAGTAATAAGTAGGATAGAGAGGAAAGTTGGGTAAAGAGATAAGCTGATGTAGGGTGATCAAACAGGATGTTGGAATTTTTTGTTTTAAATCCAGAAATATTCCTGGGCGAACTGCCTAGTTTTCATGAGATTGAGAGGTTTCCCATAATGCAGGGCTTTAAGTGCTGAAGCCAGGAAAGCCCTGAGTAAATAAGGACCAACTGGTAACCTTAAGTAACCTTTTTTTTTTTTTACTTTTTTCTTATAATGGTTCAGCTTCCTGCATTGATTGGCATCAGTGTAGAAGTGTTTCTTTCCACCAATGACATTAAAACTATACCACTTGAACACTCAAATACACCTGGAAAGCTTCAAACAATCCTATTCTAAATGTCACTGGAACATTTTGAGATGAAGCTAGAGAGGAAAAAACATATTTTATGGATGAACAAAAATAAGTATCACCACTGGCTTATATCAAAATCAATGAAAACCAGAAGACAATTGTCTAGAATCATTAAAAAGCTGGGAGGAGGGGAGAAGCCTAGAATTCTATAGTCAGCTAAGGTATCCTTCAAACTAAATATAAAATACATTTTCAGATAAACAAAAGCTGAAGGAATTTGTCACTAGGTGATCTATATTACAAAGAATGTTAAAGAAAATTCTTCGGCCAGAGGGAAATAAGAATTCAGAGCTACCAAAGGAATGAAGAACACAAACAATTCTTAAATAAAAGTGTAGGCAAGTAAAAAAGACTGCTTTTCCTATTTCTTAATTTCTCTTAAGGACAAATTACTGTTTAAAGAAAAACAGTAAGGTGGTGAAAGCAGCATACTACCCACTCTGTGTTACTCAGCGCTGAGCCTCCACGGTGTCCTCATCAGACAAGGTGACTGAAATGGCCATGTGCAGTGAAGGAAATTTTGATTTAATATCAAGGTAAGTTTCTGGACCTTGCAAAACTTGCCAAAAAGCAGCCATGGTGGCACAGATTGTTTGTCCAGGAATCTGGGCCCTCGGTTGAAAAGTATAGCGTGGCCACCCAGCTGTTATTGGAGGTGTCACTGGATGGTGCATGGGTTTCATATTCTAGAAGGTTGGAAAGTTGCAATAGCTGTGGGAGGAGAATTGTTTTCTCCTTCAGCTTGCAAACCATACTGGGTACATCAAAGTTGACTGGTAATGAGCAGAAAAGGACATGAAGAAAGCCAAGGAGCTTTCTTATGTAAGAGCAACCACTTACCTATGGTGGTGAAAAGCAAAGCCAAGGAGATGGTGTCATTTGTAAAGAAGAACATTCTAATGACTGGTGGATTTTTTGGAGGATTTCTGGTTGGCATGGTATCCTGAGGAGGGTTACTCATTATTCCTTCTTTTCCAACTAGCAGTCTCTTCACTCCATCTTAGGACATGGAGTTTCCTCTCCTCTTTTCTTCTGGGCCTTTCTCCCTGCTGTAGCATACCTGAATGGGTTCCATAAGCATCTGTTGGTGCAAATTGATAACAGCCCTACTATGAGCCTCATGACAACAATAAAAGAGACAGTAAACATTAACTCTCCTCCCAGAACACTCCCCATTTTACTAATCTGTAGGTCAGGAAGAATGTTCCTTTCCCTCCCACATAAGATACTAGAATATATTGCAAGATGGCTCACTGTGGAGGATGAGTGGATCCTCAAAGGTTGTCCCAAACAATTAGGAAAAGGCATAACAATCACATAGATACCTATTATGTGCTGCATGGAAAGGAACTGAATACATTTGCCTTTAAACATGAAAGATTTTGGTATCTTGGTATCTATTTTTTTTTTAGTTGGTTTTAGATTGCAGGAAAAGAGGTATTTATACCTAATATAATTATCCTGACAAAATGGTGGCATAAGCACGGTAATTGAAAAATTATGAATATAGAATGAACTTGTGCTAAAGGTGTATATGCTGAACTGAAGATACTGTGTTTGATGAGAAAACCTTCAGGGAAGTCAACCAATAGGTACATCATTCAATAGTCAGACTTAATGAATCATTTAGGAACATTAAGATATTATCCAGGAGGTGGGGTTTCCACCATACAGGAAAATGCATGTCATGGCTATTCCCAAAGGGTTTATTTGTGATAAAATAAGTGACTTTAGGTGGGAGAAGGAAGAAGCCCTTGGATTTTTATTTCATATAAAAGGTTTTAAATTTGAAATGTGAAATATTCTTTACTTCTTGTCAAAACATTAGGGGTAGTCATAGCACCTCTGCCAATTCTACTATTTCTTTATCCAGTTAATATAAAATATATTAACATTTGAACCAGAGTTTTTAAAAAATAGCATTTTAAGTATTCAGAATTGAGAATGGTGGCAAATAAGACACATGAAATAAATTCTTTTCATTATGAAGTATAAAAATAAATTAATTAATTAAAATTAAAAAAGGAAAACAGAAATAATATATTATGATTGACCTCTTGTTTCTGCTCAAAATGGAGAGAAACTGGAAAAAGTATTACTCTTACCCTTACAAAAACCATTTAAAACCACATAATCTGTAAATTCACTATTTTGCTCAAGCCCAGTGGATAAGCAAAGTTGCAGGGTAACCAACTAACCTGAAATACAAGAGAAAACATGAAGTCCTCGGAGAGTGGGGACATGAACAATCATTTACCTGATTTGGGACCCATACAACCAATAAGAGGAATTCAAGCAAAATATTTCTCAAACTACCAAAGGACATTTGTAGACCAGCAGTAAATTATGGCAACTCTAAGTAGCAATAGACACAAAAATGTCACCACTTACTTAAAGGCTCCTATGATCAGATCTCTCCCGGAATCTCAAGATTAAAAGCAAAAAGGAAACCCAAGGAAGCCTCCCCTGGGATTCAGGTCAGGAGAAGGGGCATGACAGCCACTATAAGGAAAAGCCAAAGACCTCTCCTGGTGCAGTTATTCCACTATTGCTCACACAGAATCAAAGCTTGAAACCACTAGGAGAGGGGCAAGAAAACATCCTGAACCCAGGACATTAGAGATTATTTCCACTGAGAGAAACAGGATCATTGAAAAGACCTCATTCCTGATATCCTTGATCTCAGCACCTGCCTAAGACTGAAATCAAACTCAAATGATACAGGACACACACCTGTCCCTCACCTTCTGGCCAACAAGAGCTGAGTAATCAGTAATGGTGCTCTAATTCAGGCGCATAAAGAGGCTTTCTGAGGAGCCTGTTCAAAAAGAGGACCTGAGACTGAACGCCAAGTACACACAGAGGAGAAAGAAATTGTAATACACTAAATCTCAGCCTAAGCAAAAGGTACTGCTAAAGGAATTTTAAAGAATTTAGCAATAGCAAAGCTCTAATCCACAACTTCCTGCATTAAAGGTTTATCCAAACATAAGACATGCTCTTTTCCCTTTGTAAACTCAATGTACCTCATTCTCTAGTATTTCATACAACATGTCAACTTTCAACCAAAAAATAATGCAACAATGAAATATTCTGTCAAAAAAAAAAAAGAAAGAAACACTCAAAGTGGTAAAAATATGGTAAGAAATGAAACATACCTTCAATGAAATCGCCGTAGATTCAACACAGATGAAGAATGAGTCAGTAAACCTGAAGACAGGTCAATAGAAACTACCCCAAAGAAGATAAAAAAGAGTAACTAAAGCAGAACAGACCATTAGATATTTGTGAGACAATATTAAACAGTCTGTATATAAAATTGCAGTTTCAGAAGAAGAAGAGAGAAAGAGTGGGATGGGAAAAAATCATTTAAAGGGATAGTGACTCAAAATTGTCCATTTTTAATGAAAAATAATAATCAGATCAAATTAATGCAGAAAAATACAACCAAAATTTTAGTGAAAAAAAAAAAAAAAAAAAACAGGCAGGAAAGAATACTCTCAATCAAAAATGAGATCATACACTAAAACTAAACCTAACCATCTCCAGGCAGGGAAGTGGAGGTGGTAATGGCAGAACTTACAAACTCGCTGACCAAAAGTAACCACATAGAATAACCTGAATATAAAAATTCCTAACTGGGCAGGTCATGGAAAGTCCTATTGCCTGAATACCACTTTATGTTCTATAAATATTAATTATTAACTATCTTGTACCTTCTATGTAAAAGAAGTATGTGTTTCCCCATTTTGCTTTTTATCTAATACTAGAGATTTCCCTGTTTTGCTTTCTGTAGTCCCCATAATTAACCAGTGGATTTCACGTAATCCTCTGTACCATCTTCTTTTTTGACTCTGATGTATTCAAAGAAAGGCTGCAAGACTGCCATTCTCTGGAGCATTTTCCAAATCTAGTGACATCTTGCTTCCAGGCAGGTCCTCAAAATTTTGGCTTAAGTTTTCTGTTACAGATCTAGATTTAGACATTCTTACATCGACAATGCCTAACATATAACTTCATTTATATAATGTTCAACATCAGGCAAAGTTAATCTTGGGCTGAAAATCTGATATGGAGGAGAGTATGATAGTGACTGAGAGGGGGCAAAAGAGGTTATGATAATTTCCTCATTTGTGTGGCAATGACCGTCTTGCTCACATTGAATCATACCTTATGATTTGTGATCCTGCCTACATGATCACATGATAGAATTTAATAATGTATACATTCTAAAATATAAACAATATTTATATTTAATATCAATACATTATTTGATATTAATGTTAAATAAATACATTAATATTTATATTAATATTACGTACAAGTAAAATAATAAAAATTGGAGTTTCCACCAGAGCTGCTAGATCTTGCTCTTAGGCTACTGCTCCCAGCATGGCCAACCAGCCAGGTGTTGTGGTCCAGGGGATCAATGCACATCCTCCCAGTCCCTGATGGACTGCTGGGGACACCACTTCCTCTCCCGCTGATTCGCGCAGGCCCTGGGGGTTTCCAGTGCAGGAACTGAAAGACCCGTTGGTGTTTTACCTGGAGGCATGGCTGGCTGACTCATTCTTCAGCCCAGCCCAAGCCACAATTCCAGAAAGAGAGTGGATGCACAGGGTCCTGCTGTCGGTGGACAGAGTAGACTCTGGGAACGTCATGGAAATCACCATCTTCGGACATCTCCGTGTACAAAATCGGATGAAGAGCAGTGCTCCTGTGCTTGGCATCAAGGCACCGGGAACATGGTGCCCGAGATGAGAAGATGAAACAACTTGAGGACTTTTTTGCATCAAGTCCCCAGACTCTGCAGCCTCCTGTTGCCTAAGTACTGTCAGGAGTATTACAAGAACAGGCCAACTTCTGCTACTGGAGTTCAAAAGAAGCAAGTATCCTTAAGCCACAGCACTTTTTCCTTTTACTTGATGGATCGTGGTTTGATTCTTTTGGTGCAAATGCTCATGCTGTTGTAGTCAAGAAATGAAGTCCCTTTTTGTTCAGTGGCATAAAGGTCTTTATGAAATTAAAATTAAGCAAATTTACAAAAAACATAAAAAATTTAAATAATGAAAATGTAACTTAGCCAAGTAAAGCATGAGCCCCAAACTTGAGTGGGATTCATGGTTATGAAATTGATAACTTTATTGTTAATTGGATCTGATTTTTTTCTTAGGAACCCAACATTCCTCACTAAGTAAATGACCGTGGTATGGGTCATGTTCTCAACCAACACGCTGTGAAGCCTGAAGTGTGAGTCAATGTAGGTCACATTAGCCTTTGAGTGAGCTGTGCCCAACAGAAAGCTTCCTTTGGCTCTTGACTAGCATTTTTTCCTTTTCCTTTAAGCTCTCTTCCTGCTGAGAGGTCCCTGGTGTTAATACCAAACAAATGGGCTGCTGTAGTCCACACAAAGGAATGCCTTAGGTAATCCCTTTTTGCTGAATCATTGAATTTTTTATTAGTTCTTCTCTCTTTGATTTCAGGAGAAGGCAGGGGCACTGCCTAGGATCCTACCACTGCTGATTACTATTGTATTTGCTGTTTACTTGCCAATAATTGAGGGGACTGACTTTTCTAAAGTATATGATAATCATGACTATAGCTATTCTCATTTGTACAATATCTTACAAAGCATTTTTATATGCATTATTCCATTTGACCTTTATCAAAATCATAACAAGGAAATAATGCACAAATTATTATCTCCATTTTTTCAGATATATCTTGCGAAATAAAGACATTATTTGAAACGATTAAAGGAAGATGATGCTTTCGTTACCACTGTCTAAGTCAGGGTTTTCCCAGATGCAAATCGTGAGTCAAAGGTATAAGCACAAGCAGTTTATTTGGGAGAAGAAGAAAACACCAAAGTGGGAGTAAAGATGTGAGACAGGGAAGGGAAAGCAATCATTTCATTATCAGTTCATTTACCATTGTGAGCTACTGGAATTTAATGCTACTCTGGAAACCTTAGGGTGCTCTCATGTAAAGAACAAAGAGCTAGGAGCTGTGGAGTTCACTCACTAATACTGGGGGCTTTAACTTCCTATCACTCTGGCCTTCTGAGTAGGTGTTCAAAGAGAGTTCTGAAGAATACAGGTATCCTAAGGCAAAGAGATGTGGATGCTGATAGTTGGAAGTCAGGCCCAGAAGCACTAATGTATGTAATGATACAGACAGGGAATTAATGGATCTGCTACAGTGGATAAATAAGTGTGTTTTCTTGTCATTTGTGGTTGCCTTCCCTACATCCATTCCCTTTTTATTCCTGTCCATGAGTTCTCTTTTATTTTGGGGTTGCCAGGAATGGAGTATGATCTTAAGCTGGTCCAATCAGACTTATCTGCTAACTTGTTTTTGGATTTCCAGGGTAACTTCCCACTTAATCCTGATGGATATGGAAAGATAGACCTATTCAGCCCTGCAGTTGGCAATTTATCTTGGCATCATGAATAGATGAAACCCACTATGTGGAAGGCAGGGTGAGGACACACAAATAAATTCTTTCATGATATTATGAGCCCCTGGCTCAAGGTTTACCCTAAATTAAGCTGAAAAACTGCACTTGACAGGGAATTAAAATAATTACCATTAGTGTATAGGTGAAGTTTGAATCTTTTACTGTTTTACATACAACAAAATGATCTGATTGATGTAAAATATGTCAACTAATCTAAAATGCTATATATTGTAAGGATCACAGAACACACACAACCCTTCCCAAAGGGGACATCTCAGGGTTACAACCACCTCATTCAGCTCAAAGTCCAAGTGTTATTCCAATTTATTCCTTATATTTGCCTGTGACTCCTCTTGGTCCATATATTTATCACATAAAAAGGCAAGTTATCTGTTCCTCCATCACCCGATATACTATGGTGGAACAGTAGCAGAATCCTTCAGTAACATCTCCCACCAAGAAGAGAAAGAATGGTGATGTAGTAAGATGCTTAGTGAAATAAGCCAGTCAGTGAAAGACAAATACCATATGATCTCACCCATTACAGGAGATTAATGAACAAAACAAACAAATAAGCAAAACAAAACTAAACAAACCCAGAGACATGAATACAAGGAACAGACCATCAGTGTGGATAGGGGAGAAAAAAGGGGTAGGAGAGAGAAGGAGGCAAAGTAGGGGAACAGTTTAGTCAAGGAACTAGCATGGATGACCCATGGACATGGACAGTAAGTGGGATTCACTGTGGGGGGTGGTGTGGAATGGGAGGGTGGGGAAGGGGAGAGCAGGGGGGAAATGGGATGAATGTACTACAACAACAATAAAATTAAATTTAAAAATAAAGAAAGAAAATGGAAAACACATAGCCTGCACTGGTTCATAGCAATTCTGAGATCCTGCTGGACTCTCTTATTTGAAGGCACCTTTATGACCACTATTTTTCATAGTTTTCCTTTTTCAGTCTGCTTCCTGTCTTTTGAAGTTTGGGGGACTAAGGAGTATGATGTTTTGAATAATCACAAGTATTTTTGATCAAACTTTTTATTTCTTTTTTTTTTTTTTAAAGATTTTATTCATCATTTTCAGAGAGGACAGGGAGGGAGGAAGAAAGGGAGAAAAAACATCAATGTATGGTTGCCTTTCACTGGCCTCCAGCTAAGGACCTGGCTGGAGACCTGGCGTGCAACCTGGTTGGAAATCGAACCAGAGACCTTTGGGTTTGCAGGCCAGCGCCAATCCACTGAGCTATAAACTCTTTATTTCTTAAAAGTAAAACCCAAAATATTTTATTCATTTGCCATTTATTTGCTTCTAGCCATATCAATGTACCATAGCCATGGCTCTCATATTTGCTGCATTTCCTCTATTTAGCTTCTCTTGCTTAACATAATAGTGAGCACCTTAAGATTATCATAACAATAAATATGAAGATCATACTATTAACCTTTGTCCTGAGTCATTTTTAACCAATTGTCCATTTCATATTTACTGAAAAGAACCTTCTTAAATGATATGTCTTATGGATTGGGGTCTAGAATCAGTTGCTTTTCTAACCTTACAAAGCCTTAAATTTCAAACTCTTTATTCCTTTTCATTTCTATTTATATTCTAACCTATTATTTTCAAAATCTCAATTTCTTCTTAAAGTAACTTGCCATTATGTCATCAATAGCACCATCCAATACTGCCGAGTTTTACCAAATGTTTTGTCACTGGAAAATATGGGTCACCATCTTTATAACCTCTGTATAACTTTCTTCGTTCACTTTCTATTGCTTAACTATTAAGCTAATGCCACATATTATAGAGATTTGTTTTTAATTATTTTTGTTTCTATGGCAGCCCTCATGTCTAGTATTGATATTTGCATTGGCTAGTAAAGTTAGTTGAAGTTGAAGAAACCAGTCTCAAAAACTCAGTGGCTTAACACAACAGAATCATTTTCTATAGCAGTGTGTTCTAGTGTTCATTGGGACTCTTTGCAGATGTTTGTGCAGAAAACTTTTTGGTTTCAGTCTAATGATGAGCTTCCCAGTTTACTGCAGAAGGGAAAAAAGATCTGCAGAATAACACCATTAGCCAAAATTCGCATGACCATCTCAATTGAAAGGGATCAAATTTGAGGAAGCATGTGGGTATAAGTATTAAGTGTTTCTATCTTTACCTATTATGAGCATTGAGTACTATATTGAAAACTGTAAATCCATTTTATACAGATTTTTACTGCCTCTTCCCACAGAAAATAAACACAATAATATGGATTTCTATGCAGCTAAAAGTTCTTTACAGCCTCTTTGCAGTCAATCCTTACGCCATCACTGGCATCAGACAACCACTAACCTACATTCTATTAATAGAGATAAATTTTGCTTATTTCAGTATTTCATTTAAATGGAATCAAACAATATATTATATAGTCTATGGTTCTGGTTTCTTTTGCTCAATGTAATATTTTTAAGTTAACTCATGATGTTGCATGTATCAGTGTGTTATTCTTTATATAGAGTAGTATTCTACTGTATCAATGTACCACTTAATATTTTTTAGTTAAAAGTTGATGGACATTTAGTTGATTTCCAGTTTGGGACTATAATAAAGCTGCTATGAACAAAAAAGCAAAGAAAAGAAAAACAATAGAAATTATGTTTCAAAAGTCATAGAAAGGAAGAAGAAAGGACCCAAAGAATATATTCCAAACTGAAAAAATAATGCAAAACCTTACACTCAGAGAAATATAGTAATGTTTAATTTGTATTAAAAAACATTAAACATAATTTACAAATGTATATAACATATTTAAATATGTTTACATTTAATCATTTTAATATCATTAATATTATAAATATTTATATTTGCAAATACTAACAAGATTAGTGTTTAAAATTACATCATTTTAATCCTACTATTTTTATAAAAATATTTGAAAGTAAAACTGAAAACTGTGAAAAAATAATTATAACCCTGTCTCCCAGTAACAACCACTATTAGCATTTACTCATATATCTATTTTCCTTAAGTTTGTTATTTTTACATTAAAAAGATAATTATTAATATTATTCTATATATTTTATTTTTTTAAATATTTAATATATTATATTTTATACTAGTCAAAATCATTTATAAACATTAATAATAGCTACTTAACTACATGGATGCACCACATAATTTATATATTTATGTCATTTTAACTTTCTAAATTATAAGTTACAGAAATGAATATCCTTGCACATGTATCTTTGGTCTTCTGAGTGTTTCATTAGTATAGATTCCATAGAATACAATTACTTAAAGGGTATACATATTCAGAAGCTAATAAATATTGGCAAATATATTTCTAGAATGTATTAATTTTTTACTTCCACCATTGATATTAAAATATGTCCATCTTATTAAGCTTTTTACCAGCACTACTATATTCTTAAAGTAATTGTTTTTATATGTATATATGTATACCATCTGTTCAGAAAAAATTCAGTCATTGTTAATATAATGAGAATGGTTTGTGCACCATTGATGTAACCCGTCAGCCAAGGAGCATAGACTGGAATGCACATGTGTAAACAATGAAAATTTTACTGTACTAGTCAGTGGGGGCGGTAGATGCCACTGAGTGAGCATGTGTACTGGATGGCCATCACATTCAAAATGACTGAGCAACTGGAGCAACGAATCTGCATCAAATTTTGTGTTAAGCTTAAACACTCCTCCAAGGAAATTATTCAGATGATTCAGAAGGCCACAGCTATGGGCAACTGGTGACTGGCAGCTTTATCTCGACAATGCATCTACTCATGCAACACAGCTCATAAAGAGTTTTTCGGTAAAGCATCAAACGACCCATGTGACTCAGCCTCGCTACAACCCAGATTTGTGAATTCTAGTTTTTTCCAAAAGTAAAATCACCTTTGAAAGGGAAGAGATTTCAGATTGTCAATGAAATTTGGGAAAATACAATGGGGCAGCTGATGGTGATTGGGAGAAATGTGTGATGTCCCAAGGTGCCTACTTTGAAGGGGACTGAGGCATCATTGTCCTGTGTACAATAATTCTTATATCTTCTGCCTTTTTCAATAAAATTGCTATTTTTCATATTACATGGCTGGATACCTTCTGGACATAGTTCATATATATACACATATACCTTATATGTATGTTATTTATCTTTGTTATTGAAGAACTAAAATTACCATTAGGTTGATCAAAAATGTATTTTTTCCGTAAGATGGCTCTAGTAATGCTAAGTTATCTTTAACTTCATTCAAAACAATTTTGTTAGATTGTATTGTGACAACTGTTATATCAGCATGCATATTTAAAAAACTTACCAAAATTGGTGGATTTTTGTGTAGCCATTTTAATATTAAAGATTAATAAAATACACAACACTTTTTGGCATATTATGCTTAATATTTCAAGAAAGGTGAAAATGCAACTGAAATGCAAACAAAATGTTTTTAAAAATTTATTTGTGCAGTGTATGGAGAAGGTGCTACGACTGACTGAACGTGTCAAAAGTGGTTTATATAGTTTCTTGATGGAAATTCCTCACGGGACAGTGCTCTACTGGCAAGTAGACTAGTTGAAGTTGACATCGATCAAATCAAGACATTAAGAATAATCAATGTTACCATGCGGAAGATAGCTGACATACTTGAAATACCCAAATCAATAAAACTTTTGGTGAAAATGAAAAATGTGTCTTTTATTTTATGAATAAAAGACAACCATATATCTTCTCACTTTACTATATGCGTGTTGTTTCTTAACATAATTGTTTTTACTTAATTGAAAAATAATTAATAATATACAATATTTTGATCATCCAGAAAGTTCGCTTTTGCCCATTTCAAGCCAATCTTGCTCCTTAAGCAGAACTTACTCTGATTTTAACAGCTTTTTAAAATCCACTTTATCAAAGTTGATATCGAAATGAGGCCATTTAAGTGTACTTTACAATGAGTGTTAACACATGTATATGCGTGTATAGTTAACATCCCAGTGAAGATATGAAAACATTTTTATTACCTCAGAAATTCTCCCTTTTGCCATCAGTCCCCTCTACCTTTTTGCCTTGTACAACCCTGATCTGCTTTCTGTCACTCTAGATTCATTTAGCTGATTTTGGAATTTCTTAAAAATGGAATAATACATTATGTACTCTTGTTTCTGGCTTCTCTAACTCTATGTAACATTTCTTGGATTCATCCATAGTATCACGTGTAGCAGTGGTCCTTTCTTCTTTATTACTATATTGTATGAATATAGGTTTTCTAATTTGTTGAAATTTGGGTTGCTTCCAGTTTGTGACCTTTTATTATTATTACAACTGCTATGAGTATTCCTGTACAAGGTTTTATGTGGACACATTTTTAATTTCTATTGGATAAATACCTGGAGATGGAACTGATGTATCTTATAGTCAGTGTCTGTTTACTTGAACTTTAATCAAAAACTGATTTCCAAAGTGCTTACACACCCTGACTTGCATGTATGACTTTCATTTGCCCCACTTCCTTGCCAACATGTGATATTGTCAATTTTCTCTCTTTTTAAGTTATTCTGGTGAGTGTAAAGTGGCATGTTATCATTTTTTAATTTGCATGTCCCTGATAAATCATTTGCCCATCATTTTAAATTACATTGTTTGTTTTGTTACTGAGTCCTAAGGGTTTTATTGTTTGCTACACATTTCTATCAGGTATATGTATGGCGATTTTTCCCCATTATCTTGACTTTCATTTTTCTTTCCATATTAATGTCTTTCAAGGAGTAGTTTCTTTTTCATTTTGAATCTATCCAAATTACAATTTTTTCTTGTATTATTGGTGCTTATTGTAACATAAAATAATTCTTTATACCCTCAATTAATAAATATTTTCTCTTTGTTGCATTCTAAATATTTTGTAGATTTAGCTTTTGTGTTTAGGTCAATGGTGTATTTTGCATTAATTTGTGTATATGTTGTGAGAAGAGTCAGGACTCATTTTATTTCCCCCCCAATGGATACCCAGTTGTTCCAGCATTATTAGTTAAAAGCCTTTACTTTTTCCAATGAAGTACTTTAATACTTTTATTGAAATTCAATAAACCTTACATAAATGGATCCATTTCTGTAGTCTATATATTTTTTGTTTATATGTCTATTCTTGTGCCAATATAGTGTAAAATTAATTCAGTAGTCCCTTTAGGGGAGTCCTGGGTGATGGTCTATATCATACAACAGCTTTAATTTAAAAGCCTTTGAATAACTAAGATTTAAATCTCTTGAATACCAAATGTGAAGGAACTTCCAAAACATGCAACTATATGTTGAGGTAAAACAAAACTCACTTAGGTTTCCCAAAATTTCTATTTAGGATAACTGCTATGTAATCTCTCTCTCTCTTTTTTTTTTTTCCCCTAATTTAGTGAGAAGCTACTGTTTCACTTTTATTAAGGATCTATATTAAAAACTGGAAAGAATCTCAAGTATATGTCATATATCATCCAGAATTTCAAATACTGGGATTTGCATAACCTAGAGAGAATTTATTGCCCATTGATCATCCTTCTAATATTTTATATATATATATGTTATATTTTAAGATAACATATATTTAACTTTATACCACCTATAGGATTATATATTTAATATTTTATACAATTATTTTAAAACATAATTTAAAGAAGATCATTAAATAATACTTCTATCACTCTTTAAGTGTGAGCATTTTCTCTAATATATATTTTCATAAGATAATTATTAAAATAAAATGTCATTTTGGTAGAACTTAAAATCATCCCACAAATAACTAGCTTATAGTATCGAAGTCTGAGAAATACTAGAGGCCTATGGAATTGCTGTAAGTCCTTTGGAGAGATTTCCACAAATAAGTGAGTGATAGTAAGTCTAGTCAGTAAGTTTCATTTTTGGTGACAAAGATTCTTAGTATTTATAATGCATTTATGTGTCTTAGGTATTCAAAATTGGGACCTGAGTCTTTGTTTCTAAGTCCATTGATTTTTCAATTATATGCCATGTTTAGGGTACCTTTTCTTTCTGTTGGTTTTGAAACATGTTTTTAAATTGTTGAGGTAAAACAAAACTCACTTAGGTTTCCCAAAATTTCTATTTAGGATAACTGCTATGTAGTCTCTCTCTCTCTCTCTCTTTTTTTCTAATTTAGTGAGTCTGAAACTGTTATTCATATTAATATAAGTACACAGGAAAGAGCCTAATTGGTAAGTCATGCTGTGCCTTTGAGTTTTAGGAAATTATCACCCAAAGAAAGCCCCTCCTTCCAAATTTTGGTTTGTTTAAAATATGTCTCAGGAAGCAATAAATAAAACAAAATTTTATAAATATTAAAAATAAATTTTCAATTTACAATTTTCAAAATTGAAAATTCAATTTTGACTAGTTTTTAATAAGATTTTTACTTTTTCTTGAATGTAATCAATATGACTGAGTACTGTTTATCTTCTTTTTTTTTTTAAAGATTTTATTTCATTATTTCTAGAAAGAGGGGAAGGGAGAGAGGCAGAGAGGGAGAGAGGGAGAGAGACATCAATGCATGGTTGCCTTTCAGTTGACTCCAGCTACAGATCTGACTGGATACCTGGTTTGCAACCTTGTTATGTGCCCTGGCTGGGGAATCGAACCTGTCACCTTTGGGTTTGCAGGCCGGCGCCTTACCTACTGTGCTACCAGCCAGGGCATATCTCTGATTATAATAATATACTTTATTTTTAAAAATCAAGTAACCTATTCAAGAGATCTAACCCTTAAGAAAAAAGTTAGGGACTAGAGACATTAGCTACTTTCCCCAAAATTCTTCTATGTGTACTAAAATAGCTTTTAACAACAATTAAAATTGTTAGATGTTCCTGTTTTGTTGCTTTTGGTAGTGAAGAATGAGTAAGAATACAAAATGCTATCTAGGGAGGTGTTTGTTGAAGTTTGAACTTAACTATAAAGGAGCTACAGTGTGGGCTTGTTGTTTGATAAGAAAACTATTTTCAAAAGTCAAGTAAGTACACACTTCTGCACCATACTGTACAAAAATAGCATATTGAGCCATGTTCAAAAAGTACTTTGTTCATTCACTCACTCATTCTTCACCGGGATAATCATAATCTCTATGGTATTTGAATCATTTTTTAAAAGGTTTTTATTTTTAATCAATTTCCCACTAAGCATAGCTGTAATATTGATTTTTAATTAAAAAGTGTATAAAAGCCATTGAGGCTTTACATCATTCCAATGTATCTTGGCATTTCCAATGATTTTATTTTAACTATTATACATTATTATTTTATTATATTTTTCTATTATTATTTATCCCCTCTATACTCTCATCCATTTCCACCCTCACACCTTTCCCTGCAACCACCACACTGTTGTCAATGTCCATAAGTTTTCTTGATTTTTTTTTTTTTTGCTTAATCCTTTATGCTTTGTTTCTCCAGATCTAACCTCTTGCCCCCCCATAAAAGATTGTGATTACCTCATGAAGTTATCAGCCAAAGAAAGAAATAAAGAATTAACTACAAATTATATTCTTTAAGACATTGATAATTTATTTATTAAAAAAACAATCTCATCAAAATCTTTGCCTTACAATGTAAAAGAAAGTATTGACATTTTTGGGTAAAACAATAGAAACCTCAGGTGAGAAGACTTTAAGTTCTAATAATTTCATTATTTCAGAAAATTTATATTGTTATTCTTTGCTCTTAATTAAAACTTAAGTATTGTATTTTAATATTAAAGAGAAATTTTATGTGTGTCTCTCAGAATATATAAAATCAGGCAGCATATAAGATCAAGTAATTGTGTGATAAAAAGATTAATTAATGTGAATGTAAAAATTACTGAGCTCTTAATTCTTGTTCTTATTATAACCCACATGCATAATAGGCTTTATTATACTTTCCATTTATTTCCTCTCATATTAGCAATTAAAAATTAAATTATTCATTAAATTAACCTGAAATTATTCTTTTCAAATAATTCTTAGAATTTAACATATTCTCAAAGTGCCGTACCTTCTCAATTATTGTGATACCTACTATGGCATATCTGGTTCTTCACATTTCATGAGTTAGAGCCTGCTATCCTCTGGCTTTATTTGTAGTATCAATAACTATTTATTATTCTTAACATATATTCAACATTTTCTAGGCAACAAATATGCAGTGTGATTAGTGCATTGCTCAATGCTAGGGAACTGGAAGAGTAAGAGTGAGCTACAAGTCATATAATAATTACAGGCAGATTTATATACTGACATTGCAGGTGTTTTGCAACTCACTAGGTATTATTACATTCTTTACTTCAATTTTTCTTTTTGAATTCTGCTAACTTTAAGGCAGACTGAATGTGTATTCCAGGGAGAAGAGCCTGAGACAGCAGCCAAACTCTGAAATATTTAAAAACTCCCTTTATTAAAAAGGAAACATATACCTTCACCTTAATAATTAAAATAAAGTTTCTGGAAGACATGTCTTGTTTATTTCATGGCTTTATAAATAGCTTTACCACATATCATGAATCATCAGAGGCACATACATTTTAGCTTGAGAAACTTTAAAGGTGATCAATAAAAGATAAATGGCCATAAATAATTTATCAGGAGAGTTAGAACTCCGAAGAAAGAAAAAAGAAAGTTAATTTTCCATGGTCACATTAGGCATTGACCATCAAAAGTTCACCAGGTAAAATACGCATCCAGGAAAGAGCAGAGGTACAAAGAAAAAGTCACAAGGGTGCCTTTCTGGGCAATTTGGATTTAAATGTCATCTCTTGAGTTGACTGTTTGACCTTGGAAAAGTCATAGCCTTTCTTAGTGCATCACTCTCCCTCTGCAGAATGATTGCTTGGTCTTTATGGTCTTCTCTAGATTTGCCATCTCATGATTCAAAAATGTACTGAATTTCTTGTCACTTTATTGCACTTCACTTTGAGTTAATGAACACAGGAGAGGGGCAATATACCCTAAGTGCCAAGCTCACAACCAAAAATAGCTTCAGCAATTTTTGAATTTTAAAATACAGTTTGATTGACTGCAGTTTTGAGGTTGCTACAAAAGGAACAAAACTAGTGTTTGGGATAATGTTGATTAACAAAATTATAGAAGTTTCAGCTGCGCAATTCTACAACACATCATCTGTACACTATTGTGTGTTCAGCACCCAAGCCAAGTCTCTATCCACCACCATTTCTCTTCCTTATACCCTCCTACCTTCTTCCCCGCAGTGATCACCACACTGTTTACCAGGCCCATGAGATTTTTTTCTCGAAAAGCCCAAGTTGAAGCTAGGTATCATGAAAGATACAAAGCATCTAAAATATAACCCAAGCCTCTAAGGTCTTTCTAATCTAAGTAGAAGAACCAAAGTATGCATGCATTGAAAGATAATAAAACTAACTTTTATACGAAGATGTCAAGACATTAAAAGAGGACATATCTTGATATTTCATGAAACACTGCCAAGTAAAGAATTTAGGCAGTGCTACTACAATTCAGAAAAGAAAGAGGTCACTGACTAAGCACCATGAGATAAAAAGAGGAAATGAACAGTGTTATGGAACTTACCATTTTTAAACATCTTCTTTATCAATACTTAGGATTGCTCAAGTTCCCCTTCCCCCTTTTCACCCTCATTTCTTTTTTCTGTTAACTGAGTGATGACGGAGTTGCCATTTACATCAGCACCAAGCATCTATTCTAATCTTCTGTTAAAACATTGGGTTTAAATACATACAAAAGAGCAGCAGGGGACTTGAAAAAAGACTAACTTTATACATATATATATATATATATATATATATATATATATATATATATTTTCTTGTGTGAAAAGTCTAAAAACAGTAACCAGCATAGAATCTAGGAAAGAGAAGGAGGGTGTAAGAGTCATTCTTTTCATCTTTAATGCGCTAGGCAATTCAATTCTCCGAGTTGTCTTTATCTTCATGTAAGTAAAAGGATACAATTTTTCTTCCAAGTTCTTAGGAGTCACAAGGATTGTAGCTGGGGTTAAATTTGTACAAGTAAAAAGATGGTTTCCAATTTTTTTTTGGAAATTTTCCACCTGAACATGGATCAAATGATAGGAAAGCTGAAGGGGCCTTGGAGATCTGAAACTACTTTTCCTTCTTCCTTTATGTGAATCCCACAGATATTAAATGATTCATTCAAAGTCTCAAATTTAGTTGAGAATGAGCTTGGAATAAAACTTGAGTTTGTGATGCTCAATATTTTGCCATTTCAATAAAAGTAAGTGACAGTTTCTTTTTAGAATTTAGTACCAGGAAAGATTTTGATCTCACTCACTGGGCCACATTTTAGACTCCATTAAGGTCAAAGCTTGATTTAATGTTCAGATGAGTAAACCATATTCCTTGTACGATAAATTTCCCCTTGCTTTATATAATGTATGACTTTTACAGCTTCTTTTCCAGTCTATTTTAGATATCATTATAAAGTAATACATATTCATTATGGAAAATATGTCAGACTTAAAAGAAACCAAAAGTTCTTATAATCCCACCACTCATGGCAGTTTATTTGAGCTACCTTTCTGTATGTAGTTTAATTGTAAACTGCCTTGAGATAGTTTAAGAAGTAGAAAGATTGCTGTATGAATAAAATAATTTCATTAAGCAAAAATTACATCACATCGTTTCACAAATACCCACCCATCTGTTAATATGTGTAATCCATCAACTTAACAAACATCCAAAAAATGGACAGAGACCTCTTGTTAAAAATATGTACATCATGGGGAAAAGGAATTTCTAAAGCAGAGCAGGAGTTTTCCTTGGAGTTCCAGTAGGTAGGTTTAAGAAATATTCTGTAGCTTATAATTTTTGTGATTTTGTGTACGTAAATGTACATTACGTAAAATACCTGTTCAGTCATTTGAGGTGAAAGGTTTGAATAACATATCAACTTCTCCCATCATTTATTGCATGTGAACAATGCAGCAATATGGGGGAAGCACCCCATATTCTTTTAAGTTCAAATTTATAAATTTATAAACCAATAAGTCAAAAGTTAACACCCACATACATACATACTTACATTCAGGATCTCAATTAATCAAAGTGAAAAGATTCAATAGCAAAGAAAGTTGTGATGAAAGATCATAGAGAGGAGCCATGTAGTCAGTGTTGAACTCAGCTTTAAGAATGACCTGTTATGGAATAATTTCATTCATTCATTCATTCTTCATTCATCAAACATTTTTAATTACACCTTATGTGCCAGATAACATTAAGTAATAGATTGGAGAAGGTAATATTCTGATATCAAACCTTTAAAAAGCTCAGTGTGTGGTACAAGAGACAGAGATAAACTAACTAATATAAAGCATTATTTTGCCGATACGGTTGAAATAATAATTATAATAACTCACTCTTATTTTTTCAACAAATATTTATGTGTCCACAATGTGCCAGAGACCATGTTAGTCACTGGGAATACAATAGTGAACAGACAGTAGATAATGTCCTAATAATTTTCATTATGTTGTCTTATTTATTTTTTACAATTGCCCTATAAAATGTCTAATCTCTATGGGACTCAAAATAATAAGTAACTTACCTAAAACTACACAAGTAAAAGTAGGTCAGATGATATACAGCAATTTATATACAATAATTTTTATGAAAGCAAAATATCATCATTTCAAAGGGTATCCAAATTAGGCTGGAGTGAGAGGTGGATATGTGTATAGAAGTTGGGAAGAACTATCCAGGAAGTGTGAATAGTGCTCAAATTCATAGTCTTTAGAAAAATATTTTATATTTTGGGAACTTTTAAGATTTTTTTTTCTTTGAGCAAAAAAAATTTTTTTTAAGATTTTATTTATTATTTTTAGAGAGAGGGGAAGGGAGAGAAGCAGAGAGGGAGCAAGACATCAACATATGATTGCCTTTCACCTGCCTCCAGCTACAGAACTGGTTGGAGACCCGGCTTGCAACCTGCTTATGTGCCCTGGCTGGAAATCGAACCAGTGACTTTTGGGTTCACAGGTTGGTGCCTTATCCACCGTGCCACCAGCCAGGGTGTGAGCTGGTGATAAGAGAACATCACAAATGATAAGCTGAGCTCAGAATGTAGATGTTTGAATGTATCTATCTTAAAAAGATCATGCCAGCTGCATTGTAGAGAATGGCTTTAGGTTAGACAAAACTTTAAGTCAGGACACCACTTGGCAGGTATTGCAGGGATTCATGCAAGATATGGAAAAGCCTTGAACTAGGGCATCAATTGGATGAAAAATTAGGGACTCCACAGAATATAGGTAAGAGATAACATAAGGGTTTAAAGATTTGATAGAGCAGGAAATTTTAAAACAACGCATATATAAAAGTGCAACTGATGTCTGGGTATTTATTGTGTATCCTGCTACTTTACTAAGTTCATTTATTAGTTCTAGTAGTTTTTTGGTGGAATCTTTAGGGTTCTTAGTACACAGTATCATGTAATCTGCAAATAATGACAATTTCATATTTTTCTTTCCAATTTAGATGTCTTTTATTTCTTTTTCTTATCTGATCCATGTGGCTAGGACTTCCAATATTATGTTGAGTAAAAATTATGAAAGTAGACACCCCTGTCTTATTCTCAATCTTAAAAAGCATGGTTGTAGTTTTTGCCCATTGAATATGATGCTGGTAGTGGTTTGTCATTATGGCCTTTATTATGTTTCAGAATGTTCCCTCTAGTCTCACTTTGCTTAGAGTTTTTATCATAAATTGGTCTTAGTCACGTTTTTATGCACCAATAATGAACAATCACAAAGGGAAACTAAGAAAACAATGTAATTTACAATTGCATCCAAAAATACCTAAGAATAAATTTATCCAAGGATATAAAATACCTGTATTTGGAAAATTATAAACACCAAAAAAGAAATAGAAGAAAATACAGTAAGTGGAAGTATATACAGTGTTCATAGATTAGCGTCATTAAAGATATTAACATTATTAAACAATTAACATGATTAAAATGTCCATACTACCCAAAGCCATCTATAAATTCAATGCAATTCCTATCAAGATACCAATGGTCTATTTTATAGAAGAAGGACAAGTATTCCAAAAACTTATATGGAATCACCAAAGAACCCAAATGGCAACAGCAATCTTGAGAAAGAACAACTTTGGAGGAGTCACACTACCTGATATCAAACTATACTACAAAGCCATAGTAATCAAGGCAGTGTGGTACTGGCATAAGATGAATATATAGATCAATGGAAAATAATAAAGAATCTAGAAATAGGGGGTGGGGAAGTGGAGAGCAATGGGCGGGGCGGGGGCGGATTGGGACAACTGTAATAGAACAACAATTAAGGAAAAGGATCCAGAAATAAACCTAAGCCTTTATGGTCAGTTAATATTGAAAAGAAGGCAAGAACATACAATGGAGTAAAGTTAGCCTATTCAGGAAGTGGTGTTGGAATAATTGAAGAGATGCATGCAAAAAAATTAAACTAGAGCACCTTCTTACACCATACACAACAGTAAACTCAAGACAGTAAAGATTTAAATGTTCGACTCAAAACCATAAAAATTCCAGAAGAAAACATAGGCAGTAAAATCTCAGACATTTCTCATAGAAATATTTTTCTGATACACTTCCTTGGGCAAAGAAAATAAAAGGAAAAATAAACAAATGGGACTACATCAAACTAAAAAGATTTTGCACAGCAAAGAAAACCATCAACAAAATAAAAAGACAACCCACTGAATGGAAGAACATATTCAATATATCTGATAAGGGCTTAATATCCAAAATTTATAAAGAACTTATACAACTCAACACCAAAAGAACTAACAATCCAATTAAAAGATGAGCTAAGGACCTGAATAGACACTTCTCCAAAGAGGACATACAGATGGTCAATAAACATGAAAAAGTGTTCAGCATCACTAATCATTATAGAAATGAAAATGTAAACTACAATGAGATATCATCTCACACTGGTCAGAATGGCTATCACCAATAAATCAACAAGTGCTGGTGAGTTCGTGGAGAACAGGGAACCCTAGTGCACTGTTGGTGGGAATGAAGACTGCTGTAGCCATTGCAGAAAGCAGCATTGAGCAACCTCAAAAAATTAAAATTGAATCTGCCTTATATCAAATGATCCTACTTCTAAGAATATATCCCAATAAACCTGAAAACCCTATTTTGAAAAAATATATGCACCTCTGTTCATTACAATGTTATCTGTAATAGTTAAGATTTGGAAGCAGCACAAATGCCCATCAGTAGATGAATGAATAAAAATGCTGTGATGCATTTACACAATATTATGCTCAACTTTATACTACTCAACTATAAAATAGAAGAAAATCTTACCTTTTGGGACAGCATAGATGGACCTGGAAAGCACTATGCATGCTAAGTGAAAAGAGCCAGTCAGAGAAAGACAAATACCGTATCATTTCACTTATATGCGAAATCCAATGAACAAAATAATCTAACGAATAAAATAGAAACAGATTCATACATACAGAGAACAGATGACAGCTATTAGGGCAGAGGGAGGTTGGAGGCTAAATGAAAATGATGAAGGTATTAAGCAAAGGAAAAAAGTTTCTAAAGCCCTTTCCAATCTCATCTAGACTTAGAAGATAGCAGGAAGAGTAGGGAAGATATTGGTTTGAAATCTCAGGGGCTTCCTAGGTGAAATCTGAAGCTGGCTCCAGGGTGCAGAGCCCAAAAATACACCCAGAGAGGCATATCACTCTAGATTAGTGGGTGACTATTTTGGAAACAAAGGGCACTTAACATGTGAAACATTTTGAGGGGCTACATGACAGCATATCTCCAAATTGCCATCAGAATCTTGAAAGTTTATATAGAGGCCTTAAGAGAGTCAGCGACATATACCGTCCAGGTCCAGAGAGTCTCAACAACACATTGCTCTCTCAAGACAGCATCCTTGAAAGTGGTGCAGGCTGGGGGATAGTGGACAGGAGGTATGTACATTCCAAGCCCAAGGGCCAACTTTCAAGTCAACTGGTGGTCATGTCCTCTGGATGATCTCCTCCAACAGAAGAGAATCAACTTGAAATAATTATCAATTGCCGTTAATACATAGCTTTTGTTCTCAAATGATTTTAATATAACTTCTTTGTCTTACATTTTCCTTATAAAGAATTACTGATTTGAGCCCAGATCTTGTACCCATAAATCCTAAATGTCTTATGAAAATATGTAGAATAGGTGAAAAGAGAGATTTTTCCATCAAGTTTCGAAATACTATTATGAGGTACCTTCCTTTGAAACTTGAAATGCTAACAAATTGGTGTGGAGATTTTAACACATGAACCTGTTTCCTGCCATTGAGTTTGGGTCTGTGTCTGCCTTAGTTACAGCAGTTTTTGAACCAGACCTTAAGAAACTGGTAGCTTCTGATTCCTGTCTCTTGAGACACTCAGTTTTGAAACCACACCATGTTGTAAAGAAACCCAAATATCTGTGGGAAGATCTACATGAAGAAGAATGGAAACCCCAGTGCCAGTGGACTGCTAAGCTCCTTGCTGACAGCCAGCATCCATTGTCACCGACATCAGTGAGCCATGTTGGAAATGACTCCGAAGTGAGCTGTGTTATTGAGCCCTGTCCAACTGGCAGATCTATGAGCAAAATAAGCAAACAAACAATCAAAAACACCTGTGACTTTAAATTAGTAGGTTTTAGGGTGGCTTATTACACAGTAAATCAGTGAAATTTGCTTACGTTTGTTTTACTTAGAGCCTTCTATAGTACAATAACAGAATGTACCTGTGAATTTTGGAATTTTATGTCTTCTCTTACACAGTAGAGTCAAAGGAAGGATCTACCCCTCTGTGAAGATGTATCTCTTCAAATAGGCCTTAGGTTTACTCTATTGTGTAGTAATCCCATATTCTTGTAGTGTTGTTTCATTGAGGTCATAGAAAAAGTTCACATCTCTGTGAAACAGGATGGGTCTTGGGTAAAAGAAGTTGTACTTCTTTTTGTCAATCAGTGGGGACATTTCCTTTAAGGAAAGGGAATGGGATTTGAGACAGATAATAAAGTCCCAACACTCATTGCACCTCTTTGATTTCAAGGAGCCAAAGTATGTGTATGGGGACTTAATATCTCACATTCTTATTAAGGTCATGTTTTAATATGGAAATTTGGCCTCACTAGTGCCACAAACACTTAGGAAGAGCATTTGGTCCTTGATTAGGCCAGTACTTAGAGAGGGCCTGAACCCCAAGACAACAGAGCTGATGACAGCCTTCATTAAGAAAGACTCCAGCCCTGGCTGGTGACGTTCAGTGGACTGACAGCCTGTGAACCAAAGGGTTGCGGGTTCAAATCCCAGTCAGGGGCACAGGCCTGAAAAAAATAAAAGAAAAAGAAAGAAATAAGAAAGACGCCAAGTGAGGAAAGCATTAAAAAGGTGGTGAGATCTACTTATTACAGACCAATAGGATCCAACAGAATCTCCAATGAAATATACATTGAGGGCAAGGGATCTTGTCATGCCTAGTTCAGTACCTGACACAGTAGGTGCTGGAAGGGAGGCTAAGACATTGAGCTATAAGGGCTGGGATCCTTTTGCAATAAAACCTAAGCTTTCTTGGAGGTTGTTACCCTTAAGCCTCTCCTGTTGCTTGTTTCTTGCAAATGACTTCATGCTTCTAGCCACATAGATCAAGCCCAGGAGGAAACCGTTTTTACACACAAACGGCCCTTAAGGGCAAATTCTATAAACCTAAATCGTGGCTTTCACTTAAAATGGTTTATGATGAACTTCAAGCCACTTCAAGGGAGGCATTTTTTTTGTCTTAACGGATGTTTTCATGAGTAAATTTCATAAGAGAGACTCAAACATAAATATGCGTCTTTGAATAAGTTCAGTATTTGCAGTTCATTTAACAGAGCTAAATAATAGTAGCAGCAACAATAAAACTACGCTTTTTATTAATCCCACAGAAACACAATAATCTCAATAACGGACGGCAGCAGTCTGGTTTATCAGGGACCCGTTGCACCGCCCAAACAGAAGCAGGGAATCGCTGGTCTTTCTCTCCCCGCCTCTGCCTAAGAGGGAGTCAACAGTCACCCACGGTTGGCTCGGTGCGCCATATGGGGGACATCACCCGCGGGAGCTCGGTTTCTGCAAAGCTCAGCTGGCTCCAGACTGCAGGATTCAGGGGAGAACAGGGGCAGCTCCGGGGACAAGAGCGGAGTCTAGCTGGCTGGAGACCCTGCCCGGCCAGCAGAGGAATCCCTTCCCTTGTCTGGCGCGCCCCCGCCCGGCTTGCGGCACGCCTCGGCCGGATCCGATTGAATTTCAACACAAAGGGAATCCTCGGCCGCAGGAAGTGCATCACTAGAAAGGGGGATCGGGGGCGGGGAGAGGGGATGCTTCCCTCCCTCCATACACCCCTGCCCTCCCGGAGCCTGGGCAGCGGTGACGAAACCGTCAGGGTCCCCCGTACGCCTCAGGAGCCGGGAGAATTCAAACGGGGAACAGGCTCCCCCGGCCCCCCTTCTCCCCAAACTGTAGTGGGGAATGGGCGCTCTCGCCTCTTGCCACGCCCGACCTCCGGGGCAGCGGGGACCCGAGCTGCCACTCGCTAAGGTTCACACACCTGTTCGCTTCCCCGCTCCTTTCCTTCCGGGTGCTCCAGCACCTGGGCTCACGTTTGTTTTTCTACCTCTAGGCTTTCAACTTTGGACCGCACCTCCTTCCCTTTCACCGGTCTCGGTCAAATCCCCATTCTGCGTTTGGGCTTGGTTTTCCCTAGCCGAACGTCGTAGAGAGGGAGTCCTCGCGTGGGAAAGGGGGTAGAGGGACAGGAAGAGACCACTTTCGCTTTCCAAGACACTTGCCGGTCCAGGGATTCCGCCTGGCTTTCTACCTGGAGGTGCCAGTCTTGGAGGGAACCTCGCTGTCTGCCAGGGGAAGAGGGGGTAGACTAGGCTACTTTGTGTAACAGCTATTTTTATAAGGCAACCTAACTGTCTTTACTTACATTGTCTTTTGCAAATCAATAAAAACAGGAAACTTTTCGGGAAATGTTTTATTCACATTTCACCGGAGAGGGGAAGCCATCCATTGTCCGTATACAAAGCTATTGTTATTTTCTTTTCTTTTAGAGATTGGCTTGGGGAGACCGACGGCAATTTGGGGAGAGGGACTGAAACACCCCTTTTTGGAGCCCTGGAAGTGGGGTGGGAAAAAAACCATCTCTGCACCAGTTCCCGGTTTGAAAGCCCGGGGAAGCTGGAGAGGGGGCCGCGCAATGAACTCCAGGTAGCCGGGCTCTTCGCCGGCAATCGCAAGGGCTGGTGCTCCGGAAGGGGGCCACGTCCCCCTGGGGCGCCCGGCAGCCTCTGCTCTGTTAGACACCACCCGGGGGCCTGCCCCTCCCGAGTTCTAGGCGGAGGCCGGGTACCTGCCGCGACCTATCTCCTCCCCTTCTCCAATACCACACCCACGGAACTCCGGTCTCCCTTAGAAAGGGACAGGGAGGGAACAAAGGGGTCTTTGTTCACTGGCTCCTGGGGGGTGGGAGTTGTTCTGGCGCGTTCCTCGGCGCTCGGTCGAGACAGGGAAGCTCAGCGCCCCCGAGTGTGGAGCGCAGTCCTCCTAGACCTCAGCGCCGTAGGTCAGGGCGCGGCGCCCCAGACCACTGAGGGCTCTCTCGGGTCTTGCGGGCGGGGTGCCGGACTAGGCACGCGCGGCGGCGCCTGGCGGGCACTGCAGCCAGCCGAGGGACAGTGGGGCGCGGAGGCGGGGGTATCAGCAGCTGGCGGAGGTGGAAGGGGCGGGAGTGGAGCCTTGGAGGTGCGGGGCGGGCTCCGAGAGCGCTCTCGGGGCCGCTTCTGTCTGAGCAGCTGCCGCTGGAACTCGCTCCCTCTCTCCTTCCACCTCCCCCTTCTCTTGCTCGGCCCCACCGCCACACCAGCCCCCCTCCCCGCCACCATCACGGTCCCCGACTCCCTTCTGGGCACTTTCCTCTCGAACCATCCTTCTGGACAAACTTTGATGGAGAATTTCACACCACGCTGGAAAAATGCCGGTTATGAAAGGATTACTGGCTCCCCAGAACACCTTCCTGGACACCATCGCCACCCGCTTTGATGGAACACGTAAGTCTTGCACTTCTACGAGTTGCATAGCATTTTTTAAAAAAAGAATATCTCTCGTAGAAATTACTTTCGCCCTTACCTTTTTGCACCAGTGAAGTGAATTTCCCTCTGTTCTTGCCAAAGTGTCTTTTGTGCGGAGAAAATTTTTTTCGTCCCAGGGTTCGGTGCAGAATTAACACTTTGGTGTAGTTGGCCCCCTTGACTTTCGGGGTTCAAAAGATCCTGAAGAAAGATTCCACGTTCGCTGTTGAACCTGTATTTTGGTACCTCTTCAGGGATCGGTTTTTATTAAGTTTATGAAATGAGAGTGGCAATTATCCTCATTGGTGTAATGCCACTGTATCTTACAATTTCAAGTCTCCCTAGATTATGGGGGGAGTTTGGAATGTTCTTCGTCCATGGATCTTCATTCTGTGAGGTCTTTCGGATAAGCATGTTTTCCCGTATGAGTTTAAGAAACGCAAACTAAACTCAGGAATTGCCAAGTGTAAGCTTTTTGTAGAATTCTAAACATTGTATGTCAGAATCTTGATCCCTGCTTTTAAACTAGAATAGCGTATTTTACAATCCTGAAATCATCCTAACACTGGAGGAGAAATTGTTGGGGAAGGAGGAGCTGCGCATTAGAAAGGCTGATCTGATCCTAAGAAAAACTTTTGACCTTTTTTTTTTTTTTTTTAAGGACAACTATTATTGGACGTTTAGCTTATTTAGGCTACAGTTTTAAAAAAAAAATAACAGAGATGGTGTTGTGTGGATGCTTGGAGCAAATGGTCTATTTCAGGACCACGGTCAGGTCCCTGTTCCTTCCTAGGCTTCTTAGCTCCCTTGCTTCTTGAAGCAGATGACTTTCCAGTAGGCTTTCTCCCTGTAATTAGAAATCTGTACTCACACTCCTAACAAATGTTTTCAGTTGGTTTCACTATGAATTGCCATCCACACTTTCTTCCTAGATTATGTTGCTTCTATGTACTATTTCCCCCTTTTCTTACTATTACACCAGACTCCTAGAAACTTATTTATTCCAAAAGCTTTTTATCAGTGGTTCGGGTATCATTGTTTTTTTTTTTTTTACTAGGGTGCTATGTTTCTTGAAGCTAATATGGAGCACTTGCTTAATTTTATTAACACTCAGGTAATCTAGATACATACTCTGATGATGCTAGAAAGTAAGTTCTGGATATTACACTTCAGGAATAGTTGGAAAAGTTTACATGAGAAAAATGAGGCATTTCCTGGATTTTGTTCAATTTTCTTAATTTTTGACACTGAGCCTACTCATGGTAGTTGGGGTAACTATTCTTCTAGTATTGTCTATCTTTAGCTATTCTCTCCCCTTTTATATTCTAGATGTGTCAGACAGAACAAGAGAGGTGCAATGCTATTGTATATGTCTTATTTAGATAATAAGATAAAATAATGCAATAAAACATCATAAACATACTGTCATTACCTCCACCATCCAGCCACCATGAAAATTTGCCACTGCAGTCCTGAACCATGCATGATTATGGGTACTATTATTTATTACCATAGGAACTGATCCATTTTATGTGGATGCTTGGTCATAATGTTACAGATTTAACCCCCACCCCCAAAAGCCTTCTAATATTGATCATAATATATCTATTAAAAATAAAGTAATTGGCAAGTGGTTGTTGATGATCTCATTGTCATTTAAAGTTAAATGGAGTGTCATGTGTAGAAAATCATCCCAACATAGCCTTGGGAATTTCTGCAGGGTTATGCTTAGATATCAGTTGTTAATGAAGGCTTTGGATCATCAGTGTGAGGGTGCCTTTATCATTATAATATTTGGTAAGCAGAAGGCATGTATACAGAGATGAATAGCTCTTTTTTTATTTTAGCTACACATTAAGGTTAATAAAATAGAAGTCTAGAAATTTAAAATCCTTATTTGGGAAGCCCATCATCATCTATGAGCATTTAGAATAATTTTTAAAATCCTGAAACTGTTGGAGAGTATACTTGGTCTGTGATCCACAGGGTCTGGAGAGTTCCTAGAGGGAACCACTTGGTATAATACTAGTCTGAAAATCAGTGAACTGAATTTCAAAGTGATGAGTAACACAAATACTTTGATAACAACATCCAAAGGATACCCTTTGTCCCAACAAACACCACTCAATGAAAAAGGATTATATTTTCTCATTTGCTTTTTGTTTGAATTGCAGAATGACTTGAATAATGTGAAACCTAAAAAAAAATAATTTAGGCAAATTTTGAACCACAAATTTTGCTGTATCTAGAATCATGGGCATACCATTTCCCCTGCTACATATTCAGTTAATCTTATTATGCTATATTTTCTGTATTGACACACTTTTGTTAAGTATAATTACTATCCTTAAAACTTTTCCTATGGTTACCCTTCTTTTCTTGATTTTTTGTAATAGTTATTGATTTTTTGTGCAAAATAAAACTCTTAAATTTGCAAAATTTTTACCCCCTCAAAAAAATTATTCTGGAAAGTAGATAATGCTGTTATACTAAAAATGCAATGTATGTATCTACTTTATCTATTTTCTGCATTATTTGTTAGCTATATTTTATAGCCATGTTAGTTTTGTATTTTATTTTATTATGGACAATTCTAATGAAGAATAAGAGAGCAAACAGTAACCTTGGCAAACTCCTTTGCTAACTTAGCCATGATCTACTATTAGTGTTAGCCTTATTGATTTAATATTGTAAGAGAAAATAATAAAACTTAGAAGATGATCTAAAATTTTTCCCAGAAAAAAAAGCATATGACAATAAAAGCCTATAACACTATCCAACTGATGTATCAGTTGGGGTATAACCACAGGGCAACATAAAACAAGTTCATAATGTACTTTACCACCTAGTGACATTTTATTGTTTTACAGAATAAGATTTTCTCTTTTAATATTTAAGAAGTAAGCTCTTTGTCAGGATTGAAAGATAATTATGTATCATTAATTAAAACTTTTTACTCATAAACAGTATAACTTTTTTTAAACTACTGGAAAATAGGAATATTTTTATATAAAACTACCCTAAGACATATCTACTCTTAAAATATGTTCTCCTGGTTTGTGTTTAATAGAAATGCAAATGAGACTTAGAAAAACTAAGAACCTTGGACATATTAAATATTTATACCTCATTTAGGGGGAATATAACCCCAATGAGTTTATTTGCCGCATGACATGTAACCAATCTTCTCACTTGAGATACTCTAAAACATGCACACATGTATGTGCATATAGTTTTTTTCTTTTAAGATTTTATTTATTACTTTTAGAAAGAGGGGAAGGGAGAGAGGCAGAGAGGGAGAGAGACATCCATGAATGGCTGCCTTTCACCTGCTTCCAGTTATGGACCTGGCTGAAGACCTGGCTTGAGACCTGGTCATGTGCCTTGGCTGGGGAATCGAACCAGTGACCTTTGGGTTCGCAGGCCGATGCCTTAGCCACCAGCCAGGGCTCTGTTCATATGGTTTTAACATGATGATTTGCATACAGTTTATTCCTCCATAGTTCCTTTTTTTTAAAACATGTTTAATATTTTGTCTTAGTAGACATCTGCTTTAAATACATGAATATTAATCTGGACAAAGGGAATGTAAAACAAGAGAACACACAAGTATGTATTTTATAAAATAGTTGTCAGTACAAATATTTTCCACAGGGTACCATTTTAGGAAAACACATTTTTTAGAATATAAAATTTTCAGAAAGAAGTATCTATTTTCAAACAGAATGGTACATTAGCCTACATTTTTTAAGCCAAATCAAAACTTGGGCCAAATACTTCTCCTTTAGGTTAATGAAGCAAGAGTGAAGCTTTAAAGGAAGTTTGTAGCCCAGTGGACTCTATCAAGGAAATTTCAGTCAAAGCATTCAATAAATGTGCTTCAGAAACTCATCCAAGTTTGCATGTGTTTTATGTACTCCTGTACATCTTAATGGTCCAAGGAAATTTGCTCAAATCAAAATACTTCTTTTACAGAGGCAATTCTCAATGATTTTTCTATTTTCTCTTTATACTTCCATCACATTACATATATCTCTTAACATTAGAAGCAGAGCAAGAAGAGTAACGGGCTGGGCTCAGTGTCATCGGAAGAGGGAGCAATAAGGTGGGACTGTGATGATCCGAAATCTTTGCTGAGTTGTACTTTGGAAAATATCATCAAGGGCATTTGTCCAATACAGAAAGATGGGCTCCATTATTATGGGTCTGTCTATGAAAATCTATTACATAAAAACATTCAAGGAAATATCTAGCACTTCATAGATATTATTATACCAACTGAAGATTGTAAAGACTTTTCGGTTTTTATATGCCATTAGTCTCTTTTATTCTTATTCTTTATGTTTAGAGAGAAAGTTCCTGTGTTAGTTTTCTATCTCTGTGTAGTCGATTATCACAGACTTAGTGATTTGTTACCTGGCATTGTTCGTGGGGCAGACATCAGGCAAGGATTAGCTGGGTCCTCTGCCCAAGGTCTCACAAGGCAGCAAACAAGTTGTTAGCTATGGCTGTGGACTCAGCTGGGGCTCAAGGCTCTTTTCCAAGCTCACATGGTTATTGGCAGAAATTATTTCCTTGTGACTTTATGATTGGGGTCCCTTTTATCTTGTTAGCTGTCAGGGATGGACTTTTTAGCTACTAGAAGCTGTCCTCAGCTTCTTGCCACATGGCCTTTCTATGGCCCTCTCACAATGGAACAGCTTACTTCTTCAAAACTAACAGGAGTATCCCTTTTAGGAGTTCACCTGACTAACTGAGGCCCACCCAGGGCATTCTCTCTTTTAAGTAACTCAGTCAACTGAATATGAATCTTAATTCCATCTGTGAAATCCCTTCTAAAACCTTATGTCCTGTCCACACCCAAGGAAAAGAGATTAAACAGGTGTGTGTATAGGAGTTGGGAGTCTTGGGTGGTATTTTAGAATTCTATCTCTTGCAGTTGCTATTGCATTGTTGTAGTATCATACAAAGCCTAATGTTCTCACATTTGTTCTTCATGAAGCAGGTTTATAGAGCACATGCTGGAATTCTGTAGGCACAACTCTGCTGAGATTATGTCTAGAATCTTTGTGAATGTAAGGCCTGACTCGCTGGAAGGAGGGATTTCCTTTGCATTGGGTTTTGATGGACGAGTAAACCTAACCTAGGACATGTTCAGTCAATTGTGCTGTCAGATTTTTCATTCTCTGATCTAAAAGGAATGTGGGAGACATAGGAATATTTTCAGAACATTGCTCCCTGTCTCTTGACACGGTGCTCCCTCTTTTAAGATATGGAGGGTTACATGGGATCTGTAACTATATACCTTAGTGTGCCCAGGTGGGGAACCAGCCCAAGAATGTGGCATCCTCAAAGGATGATACTGAGCCTGGTACACCCACTCTAAGGTGACTGGGCTTTTTCCAAACTTATTAACAATTAACCAGGTCATTTCTGGGCCAACTATAGGGACTGTTTTGACCTCTAACCATGTTTCAGATTTGAGAAACTCCCCACATGCATTAGTGTATTAAAGTTGGCTGTATTAAACCAAATAATCTTTTTTATTTAAACTTCATTCCAGCTTTATTAAAAATTGAAAGTTAGAAAGGGAGAGGAAGAGGGAAGAGATAGATGAGAAGAGAAATGAGAATTATTTTTTTCTCATTATTTTGCCTTTGTAGATGAATTCTTTACTTTGCAAAGAACTTATATCAGGGGCTCTCATAACTTCTCCACAGTTAACAAAGTATTTTTTAAATTTATAATCATTATTTTAAATTGTAATAATTTATAATAATTGATTTATGTGTTTACCACAAATGCATTTCTTTTGATGAGTGAGACATACAAATAATAAGAAATATTTTATTGTATAGTGTTTAGGTAATTTTCTTTTGACTTCATTATATAGAGGAAAATAGATAGCTAATATGTCAAGAATGGCAGTTATGCCCACAATATCTTATTTTTAGGCTCTGGCATTTGGCATCAACTGCAGACCAAATGCCATGGCCTTAGCCCTCTTCTGGTGTGAGAAACATAGTGAAAGCTCTGAGTTACCAGTTTCTGGGATATCCTAGACTTAATGTAATTCTGAGAAGTTACAGTCTTTCTAAAAAAATTTTTTTTACTGTATTCATTCAATCAGTCGGTCAATCAGTTACTCGTTTCTTCAACAATATTTAATCAACACTGAATACAAAGCCATTATGCTAAGATCTTTGGGATAAATCAGGCTTGTTCTTCTCTCAAATAGGGCAATAAAAATTACCATAATATAGGTTGGAAAGGGGTCAGAGTGCACAAGAAGTACAGGCCAAGGGCTGTGCCCATTTGAAAGTGGGGAGAATCATTTCTGTGATGGAATGATCCGACGGTGATTCATATAATGAATGACTTCAGGGTGGGAATCACTGGCTCATCAATAATAAGGGCAAAAACTCTTATTTTTTTTACTTGGCCAATTTGTACAGTATTTTTTCATTGAGGCTAAAATGGTGGTGGCTTTAGGGAGAATAACAAGTATCTTAGAGGGTGTGAACGGGGTAAGAGACAGGCAGGAGGACAATAGAAGGCCTACGAAGCCAGACATGGATTGTCTGCAAAGCCAGAATGCTTTGCCATAGTAAGTCATTGGAGGTGATAGATCCATGTCTTGGTAAGAGAAGTATAATGTCATCCGTGCTTGCTGTACAATCTCTCAACCTTCCCATATTCCTCAGGTTGATGCACAGCATAGGAGAAATGCCCATCTTAAAGCCTAAGATGTTTCCAATAATGCTTTTACACTTGGACAAGGGTCCTATGGAATAAAGTGGAATTGATGTATTCATTTTCTTGTGAATGCTTGCTTTGCTTAGGGAGTTAACGTCATCTTAGGAAGGAGAGATTGATTTCTGCTCACAAAACTGAGTCCTCTTCTCCTCCACCCCTGTGTTGTACTATAGAGTCATGCCTGTGGAGAAGAAAAAGAATTGAAAGTGTGCTAGAATTCAATCCCAGTGAGGTTGATTGGAGAAATGCCAACAGTAAAAGGCACAGAATTACCATGGCTGCAGAAGTAGTAGGGTTCACCCCGGCAATCTGTATTTGCTGATACAGTCTAAATACTAGGTTCTTAAATCCATTTTGGTTTAGCAGAGCCCACAGACAAAAAAAAAAAAGATGAGATTCAACTTTTCCTGTGACATATTTAGCAACAGGAGCAATTAAAGAGCTTTTTTCAGTAATATAAATAGTCAAATATACTTCTTAGCTTATAAGATGTATTTTGCTCTCATTTATAGCTGTTAATGCAGCTATCTATCTCCCTTAAGCCCTCCAAAATTCACATCCTCAGATGAACTAATAATCTCTTCTAGCCTGTGAAGTCCATCTGTCTTCTTAGGTTTTCTGGTCCCATTATTGGCTCACCACCCACCCATTTCTCCAAGCTCAAAATCTGAGTCGGCCATGCCTGGCCACATGTCTAATTGTTTATCAAGTCTGAGATTTTTCACTTGACAAATGCTCTAATTTGGCTTTTCATCTCCCTCCTCATCGCCTCTGCTTTAGTTTGGATCCTGTTCCTTATCTACACGATTACAACCTCATTCCAGTTAGACTGCTGTGGTCATAGGCCCTGACTTGGCTCACTCCAACCCTCTTCAGTCTACCTGTCCCTAGAGTGATCCCTGTTAAAAAGAGTATGACTATTTAATCATGTGCCCCTCCTACTTAAAGCTACCTTATTGGCTTCCTGCAATCTCGTAGAAAATGTTCAAAGTCCTTAACGTCATCTGACCCCAAGGTGATTCTGCAAAATCTTTTTCTACCACTGCTTCCTAAGCTGCAGACATGCTCACCTCCGATCACCTGCTCATTCATGCGTCTGGGCCCTCTGCCTGTCATTTGAGCAAGAGCCTTTATTTTCTTCAAAGCCCATCTTGAAGGTTACCTTCTATTTGAGCTCTTTTTGTGAAGCTCCAGGTACATTTCCTCTGTGCTCCCACATTACTTTGCCCATCCCTCCAGTTAGGTCTTACATTGACTCTTAATTATATGCTTTCATATTTCGACACTCAACTATTAAGTCCCTGAAGCCCTGGCTGTGTCTTAATTTATTTTGTATCCCCTTAGCTTAGAATTAATACTTGGAACAAAATTTTTGCTCAATAAATATTTCTTTGAGTAAAAGACTTTAAATTCATTTAAGGCCAGGGCTATATATTAGTTTTCTTTATTTCCCTTCAGTGGTACCTAGTATTCCTTTTATTCAATATTAAGTGATTAAGTTTTGAAACATATTTCTAAGACTAGGCTTCTGGCCCTTTATTTTCACATGTTTCAAGCACCAGTTTCATGAATAAAACTTTAATGACAATAGTGACTACCATTTGGGTCATGTCTACATATACATTTTGTACTGTGGTGGTGTTTCATCTATTCCAACTACAATCTTGCATGCTAGATTATAGCTCCTCATTTTGTTAAAGATGATAGAACTCAAGCTCATAATTTTTCTACATTATTACATTAGCCTACTATGGCCTGTGACCTTTCTACTATATCACACTACCTCTAAAATGTGATATTTTTTTATAGTAAGTATGAACAGACTGGGACAATATGTGGTATCATTTTTAGTTTCTACTTTTTACAAAAAGGGATTTCAGCTTTCAAGTTTTTACCCATTTCAGGTTATAGGCTTTTTTTTTTTCCTTTTCATATATTGTGCTTTAAGTACTTGTGATTTAAAGGATGTTTTTAAGATGGTATTTAAAACATATCTGGAACTACTAAATACATTCATTGTGCAAAGCAGTTTTTCTTACCAAAGAAAATCTACTGCCTTTTGTTTGTTTGTTTTGTTTTGTTTTTGGTCCATTCTTTTTTAAAGAATAAAATCAATTTTCTTTGAGATTTTGGTGCTTAGAATTTTCTAACTTTAGAATTTCCTTGTGATTTTTTAAATTGTTAGGCTAATTCCTCTATAGAAGAAAATTTAATTTTCATAACTATCATAGTGACATTATTTCGTACTTTTACTTTGTTGGTATCTTACAGAGAAAATTATTCTATTTTGAGTATGTTATTATTGGAAAAAATATATTCTCCAGTATCAGGTGCTATTGACATCTTTTAACAAAAATCATTAACCTATTCTTTATAATGAACTTAAAGGAAGAAATAACAGTATCTAGTTCTCCAACTCTCAAATCATGTTTTCTTTTGTTCTATTGCATCTTTCGGACATACTTTCTTATTGTAGTTGTCAGTCCAACTGAGTTCCTAATTCTAGTTATTGAACTAAATGAAACTGAGCCAGATAATAATTAACATTATTTAAATAATCAATATTATTTAATATTTTATCCGTTTATGCTTTATTTGCTTTTGTAAAAATATGGATCCACATAGGAAGTCCAGATGTTACTGACATGTGAAATGTCCAGTTGAACAAGAAGTAAACAAATTCTTAAATATAGTGTTCTAACTATTCCATCAATGGAGGAATGATGAAGATTAAATTGGGCATGCTTTTGACCTCAATACCTAAGTAAATGTTTTTACTACGATTTCATGGGTGATGGAAAGATGAATGCCTTGGGACCAGACCTTTTGTATTATGTTAATTTGGTTGACTTTTATTTAGGTTACATTCAATCACCAAAAAACAAGCCTGCCACTTTCTCTTAACAAATGAGTGAAGCCAGTATTTAGGATCTAGAGGTAATAACTACTAAGAGTTTCTGTCTATCTGTACAGTAATTGATATCATGCAATGTATCTTTTTCTTTAAATAAAAGTTATAAAATTATTTACTTATATAAAATTATTTTATATAAGTAAAATTATTACTTATATACAAGTAATAATTACTAATACTTGTATATCATTTAATTATATTTATTTTTACTTTATCACTTGAATTATTTTTTACAAATAAATAAAAAGTGGCTTCTTATTTTAAATTTTAATGTACATTTGTTGAACATTGTTTAATATATTAAAGGTCTATTTGAATTTACTTTTCTGGGAATCATTTGTTCATATTCATTGTTTTATTAATTGGATTTTTGGCAATCTTTTTTTGACATTTATGAGCTCTTAACATAATAACAAAGTGAACAACTACTAGTTATGTGAACTGTATTTTTTTCCCCACTTTTAGTGGGTCATTTGATTTTCAGATAGATGAATTAAGCAGTTTGTTTTAATGTTTTGTGTCATACTTAGGTGTTTTCTATTCTGAAATTACTTTTAAAATGCATTCTATGTGTTCTACCATAGTTTAATTTTGTGTATTTAGTTTTTTCTCCTCAAGTAATAACTTTTGTAATTTAATCCACTGATGTAGGGACCAAAACTAGTTCTTTCTAGGTTCCTATTACTTTTCTTAACATTATTTAATAATTCATTTTTTTCCATGTTGATTTAAAATGGAAGTCCATATGAAGTTAAGAATCATATAATCTAGCTAAAAAAATGCTTATGTATTGTGAATGAAATCTCTTGTAAGAAAAATGACATTTTTATTATGTTAAAATTCACATATGAAACTTGGTATGTATTTCTATCATTTTCATCTTTTTAGGAGTTTCTCTGTAAGACTCTTAGACATTTCTTATTTATTTTATTCCTTATAATTTCATCTTTTTACTGCTATATAAAATATACATGGAGCCTTTTTCCCACTATTTTTTAATTCAATTATGTTTTTTTATTGAAAAACATTCCTATATGTTATTTTGTTTTAACCAAACAGCTTGCTGAGTTTCTACTATTTTTTGGTAGTGATTTTACAGTTGGTTTCTTGTGGTGGTTTTTGGGAGTTTTCCAGTAAGAATTAATTTGACCTAAAATTATAAAAATGTTGCTTTCTTGTTTCCAATAATTACAACTTTTACTCTTTGTCCCCTCAGTTTTTTATCTTATTTAATTGCTTTGTCTAGTGTCATAAGCACTATAAAAATGGTTATGATAAAAAAATTCTTCTTGTTTCTGCCTTTAATGGGAATTATTTTAGTGTTTTTCTGACTTTTAGAGTGATAGCTATTTTATTGTATATTTTTGCTTTATTAAGAGATTTGGCATGTATTGCTATTTTATCAACCAATTTTATTAAGTGCCTTTTCAAGATTTTTCCAAGAAATTTTATTTCCTATTGACTTGATCCTATAATAAATTTTATCCACTGAATTCATAAAATTGAATTTCCTTTTCATAATTTCAATAAAAGGTACTTGGCCATATTGCTGATTTTTACATCAGGTTTTTGAATAATGTCATTTGGTTCAACATCATTGCATTGATGAGAAAAAAGAGAGTCTTGGCTGAGGCCACTCTCTGTGTGGAGTTTGCACATCCCCCAGGGGATGTGTGTGTTTCCTCTGGGTACTCTGGTTTTCTCCCACATCCTACAGATGTGCACATTGGGTAAATTGACTTGCCTAAATTGTCCCAGCCTGAGTGAGTGTGGGTGTGTGTGCAGGTGGCTCTGATTGGAAGAGCTTGCTGTCCATTGTTGTTTTCACCTTGTGCCCTGAGGTGCCAGGATAGACTCTAGGCAGGTGTAATGCTGAACTAGAGTAGGTAGATTGGAGAATAATTACCTTCTTGTTTCTATTACTCTTTCATTAATGTATGTATAGCTCACATTTATTTTAATGTTTCTTATTAGCAGTGTTTTGAGTCTTTAGGTGTTTTGTAACCAAAAATATGCTGAATGTTTTATACCAATTAGTATACAGTAAAATTGATTTTGTTGCACATCAATTTGCTTGAAGTCACAGTTTCCAAGAATCTATTGGTGACATTAAGTGAGGACTTACTATACTGGTTAATGTTTTATTTAGAATTTTTACACTGGATATGTGTGTCTATGTGTGTAACATTGACATTTATTTTCTCTTTTTGTATGTGTATATTATTAGCTTTTGTTGGAGGAAACACACATCCATATTTATGCCCATCATAATGTACTCCCATCTGGTATAGCATTTCTACCAGATTTCTCATATTTTAATAAATTACTTTTATTGATTAGTGCATTGAAACAAGCCAAGATGGGTTGGTAGAATGCCAGCTAGTTCTTAAAGCTTTGGCCATAATCTTGTTAATAATGTCTCAGATATCTCTGTAGTGAATATAGTCTTGACTTTAATGTGTCCTTAAATCTAAAAGATATCCAGCAATTATAGATATTTTTTTTAAAAATGATGTTTGAGTTTTTGCATCTAGTTCATAAATAAAAGTAAAGCGTTTCCAATTTTATTATATTTATTCAAGGTAAACCATGTATTATGGTAAACTCAGAAAAAAAGATTATTAAAGATAAAGTCAACTCATGGTGATAAACCAAATATAAAATTTGGTAGAACCCAATGTCATCATAAAGGCAATATTGGTTAAACTTAAAAATGTGTGAAGCAGAAATGTGTTTGAACTTGGTTGTGGTAAATGCATAATTCATTATTGTGTTAAAAATGGTAATATCCTATCAACCACTACAGAGATTATAGTGGTCAAAGTTACCAAATATTTATACATGTATATGAGAAATAGTTACATTAGTTACACTACATATGTGATGTTAAATACAGAAGAATATTTGGCAGTGGCATATGTGGTTTCTTTTTTTACTGCCATCATCTGTTAGAAGATAATATCAAAAGTAAATTATCTAAGAAGTCTAAAGAATTAGGGAAATTTTTATCTTAATTTTAATTGTTAATATAAATATATAATATTTAAATATTTTATTATATATATTTGATATATCTTCAATTTTGATATTCCAGGAACCTTAAAATGATAATGTAAATATATAATATTAAAGTAAATATTTTATTATATATATGTATATATATTTTTGATGTATCTTCAATTTTGATATGCCAGGGACCTTGAAATCAAAGTGACTTGGGTCTGTGTTGATCTCTGATTGTTCTTAAATACATTTTTTGGCCCTCACTTTAGTGAAAAGGAAGCAAAGAACCCTAAAGAAGGCTCAGTATTTTGTCCCAAAGTTAGTACCTAGTAAGGTTGGGCTCTTACTTTCACCCTTTTATTGAAAAACTCAAGTTCTTTTTTCAACTTTATTCCAATTTTATTTTAAAAGACGAAAAGGGAAGATCATTGACACTTAATGAGCAACCATAAACCCAATGCTATTTTCATCTATATCAGTTTATTTAATCTTTTAATAATAAAAGATAGATGTTTTTATTTCTACTTTAGGGCTAGAAATTTAATTAAAGCCCAGAAAGTTTGAATGAATTGTTAAGTCACACACTTTACAAATAGTGAAACTGGAATTTGTGTATGTGGTTTTGACTTTAGCAGTCTGTGTTATAAAGGCAAAAAATCAGAGCTAAATTGTAAAGCATTAAATTTATATGACTAGGATCTGAATGATCATGATTAACTCCACTTTGAGATACTTACAAATCATTTTTATGCTTTTTAAAAACACATCATTTGGGAAACCCGATTTAGAAAGCTGCAAAGTGGAAATTTTACGAACAGTATAGAGAGGATTATCTAGGAGTTTACCTCTTTTGTTAGAATAAGTACCCCAAACAGTTCTTACCTGGGAACTCATGATCCAGAGTTGTTGGGTATTACCTGAGAGCAATGCCACAAGTCCAGAAGTTTGATAACATGAGAAACAATTCATAGTTACCTGTAGGACAGTGTCACACTAACTTGGATTAGTTTTTAGCTAATCCAGGGATGTTAAGGGGTGCAAGTAGGGTAGAGAGAGGTGGAATTACAAAGTAACATGAGGACCCTTTGGGGGTTGCTGGATATGGTCACTATCTCGATTGTGGTGATGGTGTTTTGGGTGTATGTTAAACTTATCAACTTGTACAATTTAAATGTGTGCAGTTTATTGTATGTGAATAAATGCTGTTTAAAACGTTTTCTTGGGTGGTAGGGAGAAGGCTAGAGTTACGGCTACAGCACCAGGAATGACATGTACTCAAATGTATTTAACTTTCTCTATATCTCAACCTCTTGATGAGCAGCCTTTCCTGGTATATATTAGAGTATTGAGTGTATGAGATTTGAGAAACAAGGAAAGTTATCAACAGACATTGACATTAATAATATAAAATTACTATTTTAACAGTAAAATTGTATTCAAAGTAATGTTGAAATTTTTTGTCACAGGTACAACTTGTTTGCCGTACTAGTCGTCAACTGATGATTATAGGTCACATGTTTGTGGGTTGATGAGGTCATCACCTGATCCAGATTGGGTTTAGCTGGGTTGCTCCTGGGCCTTGACAGGGTCCATTCAAGCATATGCAGATTTCCTATAGCCTCTGCTCCCAGCTAGGCTTGGCTGGGAATGCTGAAGTTGGGGAATTTCTGCTCTATATGTGTCTTGTCATATGCTGGCCTGAGCATGATCTGTGGTGATAGTAGAAGTGCAACAAAGATCTAGCCCAATAACACAGATAATTCTCAAGATTTTGCTTCTGTCACCTTTGCTAACATCTCATTGGTTAAAGTAGTCAAACAGACAAACATAGGATGCACCTCAATGTGTAGGCACAGAAAATGCTATATATCAAACAAGGATTGGAGTAATTAACACAGTGTATCCCACTTGCCCTATTAATCTTATCTTTGGGAAGAGGAAACATGTTTCAAAAATTGAAAGTTCATAAAAAGATTAGACATGTTTATTTTCTTTGTAAAATGACAACCTGGTATCTTGAAGTGGCTTCTTTCTTTTCCCCACATGCTGTTAAAATTTTAAATAAATACCTTAGAATAGAAAATCTGTGATGCTACTTGTGAAATCTATTAAACTGGTACAAAAAAGAGATGTTAATATTATATAATGGGAAACTATTAAAAAAATGTGATAGCATGTCATCTCATGTTTATGTGAAATCCAATGAACAAAATAAATTTATGAACAAAATGGAATCAGAGGCATGGATTCTGTTCCATGGATGTGGAACAGATAATGAATGTTGAGGGGAGCTTTGTAAAAGAAGGTTGAAGAGATTAGCCAAAGAACATATATGCATAGCTCATGGGCACAGACAATATTTTGGTGAAGGCCAGAGGAAACAGGATGAGGGTGGAGGTGGCAAAGGGGAAAAATGGGAGAAACATCTGTAATAGTGTCAACTACAAAAAATATTAGCAAACTATAAATTGAGAAATTGCCTTAATTTAATAAATGTTAACTAATAAACTAAACTACCTATTTGGTTCAATGACCTTATTGAAATGCTGGCGAACAATGGACATAGCAGAGGCTTAGGCACAACAGGAAAACCAATAGATTTCTTTTAAAGTTAAGTCAAGGATGGTGTTGGCATATAATTTTAAACCCTATACTGAACTAAAAAGCAACAGGCATATCTAGAATCCTTAAAACATGTTTGTAAATTTAGGCCGTTAATGGTTTTCCCATCGTGTTTCTGTAATAGTCACTCATGTGAGTTATTTGACACCAGGTGACAAGAACATTGGTGGTTCATATACTAGGGTTAAAGTTCTGCTCATTGCAGGTCAGCTGTGGTGCTGGAAAGTCAGCTATAAAAGACCAGGGATGCTACATCCAACCTCTTCCCTTTACTGGATATTGTGATATGTTTGTGCACTATTTCCTAATTTTCTCGTTATAAGGTTCTCCTTTATTTATTACTCAGGACACAATGAGGAAGAAACTATCCCCATTCTACAGATGAGGAAATTGAGTATTGATAGGTTTATGATTACTAAGCAGGGGAATGACACAGACAGAACTGGGCCCAATTATCCTAATTATTAGGCCTGTGTTTATAAATTATATTATGTTGCTTTTTGTATGGGGGAATTGAGAAGATTTGCATAATTGAAACTTTGTAAGAATTGAAGCAAAGTTGCTGCTGCTAATGTAGATGTTGATAGCTTATTCAAAATGTTTATTTTGTGAACACCCAAATCTGAACAATTTTCCATTATTCCTCCTTTATCAGAGAAGATTGTGCATTGATTTTTTGTTTGTTTGTTTGTTTGAAACCTAGGATGTGATTTCCCTTACTCCTCTGAAATGAGATATATCTGAATTTTTGTTTTTAGAGATTTTTACAAATTACTATCTCTTTATAAAATTGAAAATATTTAAGGCATGGAAAGTACAAAAGTGAATGACAGTCTACTTTTAGTGCTGGGATTCTAGTATTTTTCTGTTCTTACTAATTGGAAACAATTCTATTCCTTTTTCTCATCTTTTTAAAATATGATTTTAGATTTCAATAGAGTTATAAGAAATAATAATATAGTTTCCATATACCCTTCATCTAGTTTTCCCCAATGGTAGCATCCTATTTACTGTAATCTAATATCATCAGGAAATAGACTTTGATGTAATTCATCCACCTTATCCAGATTTCATCAGTTTTATAGATACTCATTTATATGTGTGTGTGTGTTAGGTCTATGAAATTTTATCACACATGTAGATTTCTGGAAGAACCACCACTGTCAAGATACAGAATAATTTTACTCCAAGGATCCTTTGTGTAACTTTTTCACAGTCACAGCCACCTCCATCCCTACTCCCTGACAACCACCAATCTAGTCTCCATCTCTATAATTTTGTCATTATCAATAGTTAATAAATATTCTCCTGGTGACTAAAAGACCCTTGTTTTCTTGTCCAAGAATTTCAACCTCAACTTTATGTTCTATGTTATGTTGGTGAAAAGCATATAGAAATGCTTTATTACAAAAACATAAGTATTATCACATTTCTTCTACACAAGTACTCAAGTGGTTTGGGGGAAAATTAGATATATTTCTATTTGAGGTCGATGGAGGACATTCATATCGATGCATCCTTATATCATTTATGTTTAATATTTTATTCTATCAATTTTTGTGATTTAGTGAAGGAATGTTATCACTCATTTCACAAACATGGGATATTGATCATAAAAAAGGCACTCTTATTCCAGGCAAAATTCATCCACTATATTAACTTTCTATTGTTATTCTTTTTTAAAATACTTATTTTTAGAGAGAGGGAAAGGAAGGGAGAAAGAGAGGAAGAGAAACTTGATGTGAGAGGGAAGCATCAATCAGTTGCTTCTTATACATGCCCCAACCGGGACCGAACCTTAAACCCAGGCACGTGCTTTGACCAGAAATCAAGTCGGCAACCTTTTGCCTCACAGCACAACCCTCAACCAACTGAGCCACAGTGGTCAGGGTTGCTATTCTTTAACAGTTCCCCAAGTTCTATCCCCAACACACACACTCACACTTATATACATACATGCACATGCGCATGCACACAACTATTTAGATTTTAGTATCACTTTAATTAAATGTTAATTGCTCCCAAAGTATAATATCTTGTATAATGTAGTAGTATCTCATGCTTAAAGAATTCAGAGCATTTTCCAATTAGGTGGGGAAGTGATTTTAGGAATATAGTGAAATGGAATGTGTTTCCACCTTGCACAGGCTTAAGGATGCTCAGAATTAAATGTTCAGCTTTCTTTTTTTTTAATTTAATTTTATTGTTGTTGTATTACATCCATCCCTTTTTTACTCCCCCTGTCCCCTTCCCCACCCACCCCCTCCCCCCAAAGTCAATCCCACTTGTCCATGTCCATGGTTCTTCCATACTAGTTCCTTGACTAAACTGATCCCCTTCTTTGCCTTCTTATCCACCCCCTCCCCACTATTCATGTATTCATTGTATTCTTGTATCTGGTTCTGTTTCTTTAACAAGCGTAAGAGTTCTTGTGGCATATATAAACAAAGATAATACTTTTAACCACACAGGCTCTTTCTTATTCTTACTTGTCCTAATTTCCTTAGATATTTATTTTTATAAGTTAAATTATTTTTGTGAGCCTTAGGAATAATATCTTTTTGGAACAATTCATGTAAGTAAACATACATTTTAAGTTAATATATATTTTTTTACTTTCTGAGAAACTTTATCACTGGCTTAGAGTTGTCTAGGTTAAATTAGGTTCCTTCATGGTATAAGTCAATATTTTTTGCTCCTATTTATTCATTCTACATATTTGGTTATTTTTCAGAAACATTCAGGAAAAATACATTTATTTTGTACTTGCAATATATTTTTTAAGTGGTCCATGTTAAGAGTTATTCTTCAATCCTTCAATATTCACTTAGATGTTTAGTAGCTTGAATCTATAAATAAATGAGCCTATCTGGAGTAAGATTCCATGAATGACAGATTCATTCCTCAAACTCACTTCAATGATTTCATGTGTATGCTTTCATTAAGTGTCTGTGACATTTTCTGAAGTCAGGATGGAAACATGCTAATTGCTTCCATTGCTGAGTTTACACATAAAAAAAGAGAAATACCCCATTAGCTGAGATCGAGACACAACTCTAGGTTGCCTATATAAAGTGAGAAGCTGAGGTAGATTTTTAAAAATAAAACATGATTATATTTCATATATAACTTCACACAACCAAAAACTAAAACAGCACAATAAAATAACAAAAACATGGCATGTCAGTTGCAATGCATGAGAAACGGTTAACATTTTAATCAGACATCAGCTCTCAAAAAAATTAGTTACAAAGACACTAATAATCCAAAGAACTGGAAAAAGAGAAAAAAAAATAATACAAATGGCAATTAAGAATATGATGACTAAGCTGAACAGTGACAGAAGAATACTTTCTCTGTAATATCACACTGTCAAAAGAATAAAAATGTTATGTTGGACAGTTTCAACTGTCATAAACAAACACTGAGAGATTGATGAGGAGCATCTACAATTAGGGGAGAGCTACCATTTTGACCAAAAATATAAATTTTGGATATCCTTAGCCCCAGGATTTCTAATTAAAATTATTTCAACAACTTAGTTGAACAATTTCAAAATAAGTTACACAATTTTGAAATCTAGAATAATAATGAGTAATTTTGCTGGGTTGGTGTTGGTCAGCTGATTGAGTTTTCTGTGCTCACTCAGTGGTGAGGAATCTTCATGCTGAATGTAAATAGGGAACTGGACACTGCACTCAAAGTGTAACAATGGGGTCATCTCTTCTGAGTACAGCAATTGCCTCGCAATCATGTAGGAGGGAGTGGGAAAGACTTCTGATCTTTTTAGAAAGTTGCTCTCTGTCTACAGGATTTCTAGGTAAGCCTTCCCTTTTTTTCCTGATATTTATTACTGCAAAGTAATGAGAATACATTGATTACCTTCTTGGGTTGGGCAGGTTATAAAAGAACAATATTATTGTAAATTATGCTTCCTTTTAGAACCTGGATTATTTTTAACAAAAATTGTACTGTATTTGGAACTATAGCTCAGAGAAAGAGGTAGACCTTGTTCATATTCATTATAATTTTATATTTTTTTAATGTACATACTTGTCTCCCATGCAATAATGCATACTTCTCAGAGACAGTCTTGTCTTTTTTTTTTTTTTAACATTTTTAAAAATTTTATTCTTGTTGTATTACATCCATCCTCTTTTTGCTCCCCTCTGTCCCTCTCCCCACCTACCCATTCCCCCCAAAGTCAATCCCACCTGTTGTCCATGTCCATGGTTTCTTTATACTAGGTTCTTGTCTAAGCTGTTCCCCTTCCTTGCTGGTCTTGTCTTTTCAAAGATCATCTCTTCAGTGCTTTCATGGTGCCCAAAACATGGTAAACATACAAAAATATTTACTGGAAGTGTTTAACCTGGTAAGTGTGAAACAAAAATTATAGAAGGTATTTTTCTATGTAGCTACTTAAGGTCTTTCAAAATTCTTTGTCACTTGTATTCAGGAATCATTATTCCCTCATTTTCGTCATCATTGTCATCATTACAGCTCCCATTTTTTGGTTGTTAATAAGTACCAGTCTGTCTGCTATGCATAAGCTCATTGAATTCACACAACCTTATGTGGTATTAATCACACTTCCATATTACAAATGAAGAAACTGAAGTAGGGAGAAGATAAACAATTTGTCCAAGTGTTGCCACTGAAAAAGCCAAAGAGTCAAGCATCATACTCAGGTATGCCTTATTTCAGGCCCGAGCCACCATGCGGTTGTAGTAGGAGGTACCATTCACCACACCCCACCCAACCCCACCCCGCACCAAGTCTTCTTAGTTGTATAGTAAGTTTTTCAGTTTTTGCTAAATTCCTTTCATTGAATCTTCTGCTATTTGCTTAGTTGCTTACCTCCTTGGATGTACTGTTATATATTGAAAAGGAAAAAAAAGATTGTCTAGGGTTAACTGGATGAGTAAAGATAACAGGTACAATTTTATACATTATCAAGTGTAGTAGATTAATTTTCTCGTAGGTGCTCGTAGGTGATTCTCAGCCCTGCTCGTAAAACAGAATTGCTTCATAAGCAGTGGAAAACTGGTGATCACCAGGCTCTGTCTCATTCTCTTCTTCCTTCTGTAGCTAAAAAATTTTAAATAATAAAGAAAGAAAAATCTTAGAGGCAGATATTATGGCAGGTAAGTTTCCCCTTTCCTCTTTCTGCAAATTCTCTTTAGGCTCCATATTTACCTGAAATGGGTATCTTCCCTTAGTTCAGTAGCATTTTGGCATCATTACATCTGACTTTAGCTCTAGATATTAGAAAAAATGATATATTTAAGGATTTTTGGATTTGCTGTGTATTTTAAAATACACCTGAGCACAATACCTTTTTAAAACTTAAATATGGTGATTTCTTAAAAATAGTATTAAAAATGCTTCTAAAGGGTCTACAAACATAGAATTAAGAAGAATTATTAAGAATAAGAATTAAGTTTACACCCTTCTTTTGGCAAGTTCCATATTCTCTTTACCTTTAGAGAGATGGGGAAATATCTTGGATGAAGTTAAGCAAGCTAGTCAAGAGTCAAAGATTTACTTTGAAAGCCTTAATTTGGACGTCCTTCACATTTTAAAGGAATATTGACCTTTTTAATGTTCTCATTCTTAATAACTAAATTAAAATTGAATTTTCATATTCTTATGAGTTTATTTTCCTATTGTGCCTTTAAATATGTTTCTTTATCAATTCACCTGGCATCTATAACATATTTAAAATGTAATTAGTAAAAAAATATTCACTCTTGTCCAGAAGGAGATGTCTAGCATATGAAAAGAATATGAGCCTATGTCCACCAGTGAAGTCTAGAAACTATAATTGAGAAATGTACAAAATTTGAATTACATTGATTTTTGTATAGTAAATGTTTGTACCTATTTTCTTTAAGACAAAGAATTTTTTTTTAAAGATTTTATTTCATTATTTTTAGAAAGAGGGTAAGGGAGAGAGGCAGAGAGGGAGAGAGACATCAATATGTGGTAAGACAAAGAATTTTTTAGTCGGTCCATAATTATTTTGTTTTTATTAATGAAAAGTACTGCAAAACATAGAAATGTGCCAGTGTTTCCCTTTGAATTAAATACCAGTTACTTTCTATTTTATTTCATTGAGTATTTGGCCAGTGAGTCAGAATGGTATATTCTTTTTTTTAATGGTCAGTCTGGCTTCATCACTCTAGAAGAAATTCCATCAGTTTTAAAGGACATTATCACACTGAGGGAAATACTTCTGAATCAAAACTTTCAATAATGTATTAGCTTTGTCTAAATACAGTAATATAGAAATACCTCTTTCACATTTAGCCAAAAATATATGTACTCTAAGTGGATGATTCAAACATACACAATAACTGTTTTATTTTATCAGTCATGCATTTTTTCTGTACTGATTCTATTTCATATTCATCCATAAAATGGCAATGAATTGGTTGTACTTTATGTGATTCTAAATAGTTGAGGTGCTGTTTTATGGTAGTATTTTCTACAAACTCCATGGGAATATGAAAACTAATTCTCACACACTTTCTAGTATATTTCTTCCGAAAATACAATAATGTTACCTTTCTGTCAATTCTAAAATAACTTATCTTTTCTGTTGATCATATATTTATCCAATTAAATATAAATCCTGACTGTAAACTGGTTCTCCTAATATCCCCTGTGACATTTCAAAGGTGGCAAAAATCCTTGTGTTATTTATAGTTACACTTTGAGTGCAAATTCCTATATAATACTCACATTAGACATTTTCTTCCACTAATAAAATTTTAGCAGCTGTATGGGCGTTTAGGATCAATTTAGCTACATTAGCTTGTTTAGAAATAATGCAACCTAAAAGGATACAAGTTCAAATTATAATTACTTTCTGTGCACTTGTTTCCTTTTATTAGCTTTTTTCCAGAAAATGTGTGATGCTGAATTTGGTGTGATATATTTGTTAACCTCTTTTACTTTAATATTTCACTCTGATATCACTCCCAAGTTGGTTTAGAAAGCCTTTTTTGGCAGTGTCCTGAAAGAGACCTGACAAACTATCTTGTTTCAGTGTCTTATTTGAAGGTAAAGAAAATGAGACTTTATTTAGAAAGGCACCAGGACTTGTCCACAGTCACACAGCTGGTTAGAACCCATGTTTATCCAGTGTCATGTCCATTCTATAGGTGAGTAAGTTAATTTGGAAAGAATATATTATTTGACTTGAGACTCTAAAATTTATGTTGGTACAAGGGAATTGGTTTTCAAGATAATAAACATCTTAAAAGTTATGAGATTTGCTTGAACAACAGTGACCATAACACTAACATTTTAGTATATTCTTTGAAATGACCATTTTGTAGACATTGTAAAGCTAAAACTGGACAAAGGAGGAAAATTGAAAAACATAATGACTCAGTGAAAAGGAAAAGACCTATTATGGTTTAAAATCTGATTCTGACTCTTCCAAATTCTTCATGATAGACAGTATCTTGATAGAAATGGTCCTACCTGGGTACTCTGTATGTTTTTAAAAGTATATAATAACATCTTTGATTGGTTGAATATAAAGCCTTATCCTGAATCTTACGCATATTCCACTGGGCACCTCTGTTCTTTTAAGTTAGATCTTCTTTTTGCTTTATGTGGAAAAAGTGACTTTTATTATTCACACAAAGGAAGGAAAGAAAAATCCCCTTTTTATTTTAATCTTGGCAAATTTAAAGTACCTCACTGAATAAAAGTTTCAGGATCTGGGTCAAGGTTCAAAGATCTAAAACTAATTTGAAAATTGATATTAACTTAAATATCTGTGTTCCAATATGGCATGAATTTGGGTTATCTTTATGAATAGCCTCACAGAGTGATCTTTCTTATAGTTTCTAGTTCATCTAGCAGCATTCCAGGGCCTTCCTTTGCCAACAGAAATATCAATGTGCATAGAGCATTATTCTGTTCTGGAAAGTTCTGACTGACCACTTTAACACGTAGGAATTTCCTTCAATCCACATAGTACTTCATTCACATCATTCTCTACTACTTTGTATTATGTTTAATTTATCTTGTCATGATGAGACCTCTAAGCTCTAAAAAAGCTTTTAGTGGTAAATTCATCTATTTGTTAGCTTGTTGTCAAGTCAGAGCAATGATTCATTCAATAAATGGTTATTGAGCAATTATTATATGCCAGGCAGTATTCTAAGTACTAAGGGTATAGCTGTGAATAATTCAGGAAAAAACCCTTATTCCCTGAACCTTACATCCTGATGATGAGCATGGGAGGGCATCCTGATCATACACATAAAATGAGTTTAGAGAGATGTACTCAATATTAAGAAAGTATAAGAAAAAATAAGAAGACTGGGAAAGGAGTTTGTTAGGATGAGCACAAAATGGCTCTTGAAAAGTGATCTTTAAGCTAATAGTTAAATAATGAGAACAAACCAGCAATGGGAATACTGGAGGTGGAGAAGGAACATCCAAAGCAGATGTGACAAGGTTGTAGATGTGGTAGGGTAGGAGGAGGAGTGCGATATGAAACAATTTCTGAGTAATAAGGAGAGGCTGGGTCATGTAGGACCATATAGAACCATCTCTTCATATATATTTTTTTATTCTCTATAGATCTGAATTCAAAGGAATCTACTTGGTGGGTCCTTTTGGATCATGTATGTGCATGAGTGTGAGTGAGAGGGACTTGAGTTACTATTCTACATGCATGGGATCTTGATACCTGAGAGAACACTAGGACTTGAAGGAAAAGGTAAATTGTATTTGAGAAAGGAAATCAGACTTGATGGAACAGGCAGTAGTCCAGGGAATGGACGAGGAGCTGACCTGGACCTGGGCAGGCTGGAAACTCACTAAAATAGGGTGGGTTGAAGGCTAACTTGAGATAATTTTAATAAACACTAACAATTTCTATGCTTTCTTTCTTTTTCCTCCTTTTATTGGACCAAAAGTGATATGGGCTAAAGTGATGTAGTCTGATATAATGTAGTCACATGTGCACATAAATACTTTACATACATTGCTATCTATTCTTTATGGCAATTTCAGGTGTTAGGATAATATGTTGCATATGTTAGATATTACCTAATGCCTATTGAACCCAAGGTGACATTAACATTATCAAACATAACATTTCCGTAACAAAACATGTTGTTATTGACACAGCATAGGAAACATTAAGAATATAAATAGCCTCACATCAGTTCAGAAGAGATTTGCAGATAAGAGAGTTTATTCTAAGTTTTCAAAAGGCTCCTCATTTTCAGTTTTAAAAAATTTGTAATCAAGAATTTTTTTACTAATGAGAAAATTAAAGTTATAGAAATTAAATGACTTGATAAACACTTGCACCAGAGTTTGAACACTGCTTTGGCTGACCTTAACCATTACATTGACTACTTCCACAGAAATGGTGACTTTTTGCCTACAAATAGCTATCCTATACATAAATAGACATGTGTACTGAGAGATAAATAACTATAAAGGAGTTGCAGTAAATCTAACCATTTTCTGGGGAATGAACACGATCCTTAATAAATTATTTATACTGTTTCTAGCATGGCACAGCTATGTTAGTCATGACAAAAGTATCGTGTGAAACTTGGAAGGTTTAGTTATAAATCTCATTAATGACTTTAGTAATTAGACAATTTTGATATGTGAGTTAGATCATGATTAATTTTAAAGACTGTAATTTCTCTGTTATCCTATTGATTAACAGAGAAAGTTTTGCATAAGTTATTGGTGAAATTAATCTCAACAAAACTTAAGAACATAACTTCATGGAGTTATTTAGGTGGAAGGCCATTGTCTATAGAGTATTTATTGGAAATATTCCAGCTGGACATGCATGGGGCCTTGCTAGCATGGGATATGAATATTCTTATACAACAGAGATTTTACTCTGGTTTTACTAAGACCAGAGCTAGACAGTGCTGAAAAACTCTGAAAATGCTGAAAATGTGGTTATTAGAGCCTTTAGTATGCTTTTCATTTAGGAAACAGATGTTTTGTCATTCCTAAAAGTCTTAGGACTGTTTTCTATCTTAAAATTTAACAGAGAAGTTAATCTAAAAATCTTCTTTTTACTGAAATGTAATATATACTCAGTTTAACCAGACATACTGCTACTGGACAGAAAGTGTTATATAGCTGAAGAAATAAATTTTTTGACATTACCTATCATTTGAGTTTTTTTTTAATTTCACAATTTTATTTTAGACGCTTCTGTTCTGTTTGTGTTGTGTGTGTGAGTGTGTGTGTTAGTGTGTGACATATCATTGATCCTCACTATTTACAGTAGTCATGTTCTATAAAGTTGTCAAGAATATGAAATTAGCAAACACTGAGCCAGTACTTCTAGGGAAAATACAGGGTTAGGTTCCAGTGAGCCTTTGGTCACATTTTTGTCAATTGATCAATGCACATTTTTGTTCTACATGCATTTCTGTTTAAAGGCACCTTATTTAACATATCTTATTGATTCATTGCCATTGAACTCATGACCAACAGCACTGTAATTCATGCCTAAACAAAGCTTATCTAACACATTTTCCCCATAAGGCACATTACAGTTTTTTGTGCTTAGGAAAACTGGACAGAACTACCCTTGGTGACCATTTAGACAGCAAAATCATGTATTGAAAGGACAAAATGCAAAAACCATAACACTAAATAAACCTTGAAAAGGACACTTGTTTATAGTACAAAAGGAGGCAGAGTTGCCTTATTCAACCTCAGGTAGGGACATGTCAGGTGACTTATTTGCCAGTGCTCTGGGGCATGTCTGTTATAAAAAACACCACAGGTATTGATTTAGTGGCTATAAATAAAATTCAGTGTTTAAGCAAAACACAAATAAGGAACCCACAAATTATGAAAACTAGTTGTATTAGGATATACCTATGGCATTTTGGTGAATATAAGATGGGAATTATCTTCTATTATGTTCTATTATTTCATAATCCTTGGTGGCTAGTCAAACCCATTCTGTGCTTCCACTTAATGTTAGTTATAGGAAACTATATCTAAGTGTAATTATTATTGCCTTTTATGTACATGTGTATTAAACTTAAGTGTTTAAATACATGCATATTTAAATGCATGTGTATTATTTATATAAACATACAGAAAGCAAGTGAAATCTCAAGAGTAAGAGAATGAACGGACATGATGATGTACAGAAGAAAGTCATTTTAAAAGTAATAAACTTTCTAATTATTTTAACATAGTGTAGCAGCCTGCTTCAAAATTATTTGATGTACATAAAATTGCCTTAATCTCATCTATTTATAGACAATTAAGTTGAAAATGCTCCATAATTAATATAGTCAACATTATTTTAAAATGCAGTTAATGGGAAGTCATCCATCTTCTGACATACTTAATTCAGTTTTTGCCATACTTACAACACCTGAATTTGAATACGTTATACATAAAAGGTGCTTCTTCACTTTGCTTTTTTTCCCTTGGTGAATATGAAAGTCAGTGGAACAGTTGCTTAGTATGTTACCAATTCAACTTTGTTCATTTATCAAAATTAATTTATACCTTCTGGTAATACTGAATAGCTCAGGAAAGTAAATATAGTCATTGAATGGCCTTTCCAGACATTCTGCATTTGATTATTAATCAGATCTAGAATCGAGGCCTTTTGGAAATAAATAAATTCACTGGTTGTATATTATATTTTGTACTTATTTATTTTTCATGATCGTATTTTTGGAGAACAGAAATACCTGGTCATTTTCATTGTTAGGCTCATTTCTTTAAAGAAATGGGTGGGAATAGGCAATAGAAAGTGGGCACTCTTGTCAGTGTTCCTGCTCTTTGGGCCCTAACTGAATGTCTCAAACATCAGTTCAACTACTACTTAAGCAAATCACTGTTACATATTATTGAGGGGTAGGCAAGAAGGATGAATCTTTCCTGTCTCAAAATATACTATAGTGAAAGAGGTTAAGATTAGTATGACTAGAATCCAGTGCAGAATAGAAAAGTTGTATAAGAACTAGCAACAGGGACTATGTCTTGATGAACCTGGAGAAGCCTGCTTCGGGAGAACAGAGGAGGGAACATTCTGACTAGGACTTGTATTGTGAATACGGCCTGATTGTTAGAAAGGGAAAGTGTAATTCTTCAGCAGATATGCTGGAAGCAGGGCACACTTGAAAGTAAATAGTAGGGTGGCAAGTTCTAGGAAGGTTCAAATGGTAATTTGGACATACCCATACCTTAGAAGTGAAGTAATATGGTTGGACTTACATAAATATGCATGAAGGAGGTATTGCCAAATATTGAGCTGGTAAAGTCAGAGCCTTACTTTGAGCTGCAATGGAGTTTCAATGGATTAGAAGAGATGAGATACTAGAGGCCAAGAAGCCAGTTAGGAATTGTGTTGAGGGTATCAAGGGACTTGAGCCAGAGAAGGCAATTAAGATGGGGATGAGTGTGAGGCAAATTATTGAGAAAAAATATGATTAAAAGAATTTTTTTAAGATTTTATTTATTATTTTTAGAGAGAGGGGAAGGAAGAGAGGCAGAGGGGGAGAGAAAGAAACATCAATGTATGGTTGCCTTTCACCTGCCTCCAGCTAAGGACGTGGCTGGAGACCTGGCTTGCAACCTGGTTATGTGCCTTGCCCGGGGGTTGAACCAGTGACCATTGGGTTTGCAGTCTGGCGCCTTATCCATTGTGCCACCAGCCAAGGCCAAGAATATGTTTTTAATGTAAGAAATACCTTCCACTTGGCTGAGAGAGTCTTCATACCTAACACTGAGTTTTTGTAGAAATTGTGTTCTGATTTTACTTGGAATAGGGAAGTTTGTTTCTCTGCAGTTTTGCCAAATGTACTTACCTGTTTTGTAAGATACCATATATGAATTACCATTTCTAAAGCAACAGGGACAAAATATTTCACTTAACCCTAAAACTGCTAATTAATAATTTAATCTTTATTAGTCATTCAGAAGATACTTTAATATCATGCATGGGCCTTAGTGTCATAATTAAGCATATCATTTATTTTCTATAGCATTGCTGATTAATAGAATCAAAGAAAAACTTATAGTAATATGCTTAATCAGTAATTTACAGCAATATGCTTAATTTATCTAGGATAGAAACAGCTTTGATTAAACTCAGCTTTGATGAAAGTTAACAGACAATTCAAATGTTAATTTCTGACAAATTTTACCTAAAAGTAGAAACATTCTGCTCTATCTCAAGGACTGTGGAAGATTTAATGTGTGTTTCATGAGCATTTCACTAGAAAGACTTAAAAGTAAGTATCTTTTAATAAGTTCAGCATTTGCAGTGCACTTATGAGAGCTAAAAAAACAATAGCAACAACAATAAAATTATTTTCATTAATCCTACAGAAATATAATGATAAGATATTATTATTTAAGCAAGCATGGAGGAAATAGGGCATTAATGCTTTTTGAAAGAGACTAAATAAAGGTCTAGATAGAAGTCTGTATTCATACACATTGGGCTCTGTGCACTCTTAAGTCTAATCATTATAGGGAAGACTAGACTCATGTATATGATATCAATGGCATTCCTGACAGTTTTGTAATAGAGTTGAAAACTAGAGAGAAGAGAGCCTTCTTGAGATTAGACATCCTATTTAAAGTGTTTAATGAAGCACAAAAAAGATGGGTTTAATGTGAAACTGATGCTTTTAAACATGGCCAGAAAGAGAGCACATAGGCCAAACAGAGAAGCTTTGCACCGAGTTCTTTTTGTAAATTTGTACCAGCTACTTAATATTCAACCCTCAAAACATTTAAAAGTCAAAATCATGACTATGAATCTTAATAACCCTTTTCTACGAAAAAAGTTGGAAAACATATATTAGGACAAACGAATATAACACAATAAAATTAACTATTTTTACACTCTATATACTTTCACAATAGAACTTTGTAAAAGGTGGCCTGATTTACTCACAGGGCTGAGGCAGGCTTTTCCAAACAGAACTAAAGATATTATGAAGTATACAAGGTCAGTCCAGAAAAAGTCCAGGTGGTGTTAATATAACAAGGACAGTTTGTGACACATTGATGTAACCTGGCAGTCAAGGAGACTGGACTGGATTGCGCATGTGTGAACAATGATGACTTCACTGTACTAGTCAGTGGGGGCGTAGATGCCGTTGAGTGAGCATGTGTACTGTGTGGCTGTCGCATTCAAAATGACGGAGAGAGTAGAACAACAAATATGCATCATATTTTGCATTCAGCTTGAACATTCCTCTGTATATAAACTATTCGGATGATTCAGAAGGCCACAGCTTTGGGCAACTGGTAATTGGCAGCTGCATCATGACAACCTGCCTACTCATGCAGAGTTTTGGGGTGAAACATCAAATTACCCAGGTAAGTCAGACCCTGTAAAGCCCAGATTTGGCTCTCTGCCAAGTTCTGATTCTTCCCAAAACTAAGATCACCTTTGAAAGGGAAGAGATTTCAAACCATAGATGAAATTCAGGAAAATATGATGATACAGCTGATGGTGATTCCAACAAAGGATTTTACAGAGTGTTTTGTACAGTGGGAGAGATGCTGGGAGAACTACATGAAGTCCCAAGGTGTCTACTTTGAAGGGGACTGAGGCATCATTGTCCTTTGTGCAATGTTTCCTTCATCTTGTATCAACTTCAATAAATGTTTCTAGTTTTCATAGTGCATGGCTGGATACTTTCTGGACAGACCTCCTATAGGTGTATTTCAAAGTATTCACAGAGTCATGGCTATTACTGAAACAATTATGAAAGCCACTATTGCACTTCCTAATAGTCATCACTTGGTAATCAGGAGGCTGTCAAAGTAGAAGGCTAACTTCAGCTTTAGGAGTATTGCACTTTTTGAAATTATCAATTTCCAGGGTTACAACAAGAGTAAGCAATTCTAGCTTTATTCAGTTTGACATTTGTAAAAGGAGTTTCATTTGGGAAGCTTTACATCAAACATTCAAAATTACTATTGGAGCTTTAAAATCTGGTTTATTATAGCACTTCTAAAGAAAGACAGTACCAAGGTGTTTGTTTATACTTTCATTTTGTTTTTGTTTTTTTTTTTAAATTCTCTCAAAAGGCTGTTTGATAGGCAATGAGGATGTACTATTTGTAAAATGGTCTGTGAGACCCTTGTTGCAACAAGGTTAAAATAGATTCCACTTAATACTTAGCCTAATAAATAATTTTCATATATAATTTCACAAAGAGATCATAGGAAAAAAGTATCGATTAGGAGAAATGGAATAAAATAGAAATTAAATTATTTTAGTTCAATAGAAACATACATACAGTATGGTAATATAAAAGATATGTCATTTTGGGGGTGGCCATCATATTATCTTCACAAATATAAACTAATTAAGGAAGAGTTAACATGTTTATTATGTTATATATATTTCAATAGTAAGGTATAACTTTGTTTTTTGAAATCTATTTTTGTGAGTGCCATTTTTAGTCACACTTAGTCTGAGAGAGTTTACCCCAATAAACATTCAAAGAATAATTTTTAACATTGTTACAATGAGAACAATAAACATTCAGAGAACAATCTCAGGGTTGTGTGCTGGTCTTTGCTCTATTCACTCTTATATCTATTTTCTGCCATTCTTTTGACTTTTGGATTCCAAAAGTTAGAAGAAGAAAAACAGAATAAACTTAAAAGAAAGACAGAGGAAGAAAAAAAGGGAGAGCAAAGACAGACTAGAAAATTTCAATTTAAGGCAAATAAAGAGATGAAAACCAAAGCCAAAAATTTGAGTGTTTTGAAGAAATTAGTGATATATAAAGATCTGTCAAGACTGATCTGGAAAAAGAGAAAAGATACAAGAAATGACTTTGGAATAAAAAGGGGCACATAGATATTTTTTAAATCTCTCTGATTTCTATGAGCATCTTTAAGCCAGTGTAAAAACATCTATGATATACAAGAGGCCTAAAAAGTGCTGGTACATTTTCTTGTCCCTGTTCTTGTTGCTCTGAGGTCTGAGGTGGTCATATGAAAAAGTATGGGCTAGCTTCCTACAGAATGAAGGGACAAATGGACAAAGTGGCCCACAATAGTCCCAGCTGAGCCCTTGAGGGCCTGCCTGCTGAATGTAGCCTTATGAGTGAGCCTAAAAGAGATCTGCAGAACTGTTCAGCCAACACACAGAACCATAAGAAAATAATAAATCATTGTTTTAATCCACTAAGTTTTAGGGTTGTCTTGTTATTTAGCAACGGTTAAATCCTACTTTAAAGCATGATCATCTGCAGGGAAAAAAAGTATGGTTTTTTAATGCTTCTTCATTAGGAAACACCACATCGAAACAACAGTAGAACACTCATAACCTGATTCAAGTTATTTATCTAGAACTTCTAGTTAATGTTTTTAGTGAAAGGTTAGAAGCAGCCTCATTAAAAATGGGAGCCAGTTAAGAATATTGTTATTACCTCTTCTATTTACTATTGTGCCAGAAGTTTTAGCCAATGTAATATAATAAAAGAGAAATGAACTATACAAATTAGAAAAGAAAATACTGTCCTATGTGCAGATGATAAGACTATCTATGTAAGGAGCCCTGGAGAATGTAAATACAGTTACATGGAGAGACCTGTTCTTCTGAATGGCAATATTATTATTTATTAAATTATAGTAAGTAGATAACAAGGTAATATGTAGACAGAAAAATGACCAATGGAACAGCAGACAGGACCAAGAAACAGACCTATATATTTATACAAACCTAATATAGAACTGAGTTGACATTACAAATGAATTGGGCAAGGGCGAACTATTCTAAGTAGACAAATAATTAAATAAGTAAATAAATAACTTAAAAAATGAAATATAGAAGTAAATCTTTCTGATCATAGGGAATAAAGCATTTAAAAATACACAAAATAGCACAGACTATTTTAAAAGATTAGCAAATTTAATTGAATTAAAATTTAAAAATTAACAACCACAACAAAAACTATAACAAATGTAGTTAAAATGCAAGGTGCAGAATTGGAAGTGCCACACATATGAATGATAAAAAGTTGCATATAGAATTTTAAAAGACCTTCTATCAGTGTAAAACAGAAAGGAGCAAAGGCAAATCATAGAGGAGGAAATGCTTATGGTAACAACAGAAGAAAGAAAAAGGCGAACCAAGGAAATACAAATTAAAGGACTGAACATCAATATGACATATGTGTATTTTAAAGTATGATCATAACACATATTAGCAACAGTGTATAGAAATAGATGTTAAACATACTTATGTCAGTACGGATTGAAGCAGTCATTCTGGCAGAGCAGTATGGTGGGATAATAAACCTGAATGTGAGCGCATTCTTTGATAAAAAATTTCCACCTTGAGTAATATGTTCTAGAAAATTATTCCCTGCAGGTATACAAACAGATATATCCAGAATGCATGTTGTATCATTATTTGCCATAGCTAAATTTACTGTAATTTGGATGAGCAAATTCTGGATGCAATCATATCATAAAATACTAAACACCCATGAAAATGAACAATGCATATATCATGGACAGATTACAAAAGCACAATTTTGAGGGGCAACAAGCACATCATTATTTATATAAATAATAGAACTATGTAGAAAATGCCACATAGTATATATCAGTGTGGCTTTATTTTGCATTTTCCCAATGACTAATGGTATTCAACATCTATTCAGATACTTACTGGCTGTTTGATATCTTCTTTAGTAAAACATCTATTCAAGTCTTTTGCCATATTTTAAATTAGATTATTATTGTTGTTGTTTATTGAGTTATAAGAATTGTAACCTGGGTCTAGGTAAAGTCCTTTACCAGATATAGTATCTGCAGATATTTAAAATGAAGCTTTCTTTTCATGTGTGTCATATCTCTCACATGATCTTAATTTGGGCAGAGAGTACTACTGAAAAAACAATTTTATAAAGGATCATTTGCACTGTGCCCATACTTTATGTTGTTAGCATATCTGTGCTCCTATCATCTGTTTGTCCCTTTTCCTTCTAAAGGAGATTTGTAATTCATGAAAAACATTGATTCAAACTTATTAGAACTCATGCATCCCAATTACCAGTGTTTCTGTCAAAGTAATTATCTCATATTTACTCTATGCATTGATTCCAAAAATATAACTCTTATTCAAAACATTCTTTGACGTTTTCTCATGATTTGTATTCCTTGCCAGTGTTAAACCCTTGTATACAATGTAAACACACTCACATTTTCTCTGCTTCAAATTATAAGTTAGTATTTTGCCAATGGCAGATGTCACACTGTGGTCATTGGGCAAACGCCAGTTGGCAAGATTAGTATTTCATGGAGAATAGGCAAGTAGTGAAAAGTAATAAAAATCATTCTTAAATATGCTTTAAAAAACAATAGTGAGTCACACTGCTAGAAGTCAAATGCTTGTAAAGGGACTGGATCAATCAGCATTGAAACGCACTGGGATAGGTAATTGTTCTGAATTACCTTCTTGAACCCTCCACAAGGCACACTGCGTTGACACTGTGCTGGGGTGCATGCGCCCACAGGTTTATTTTAGGTGGAGCACTCCTTGTAGAAAGAGGGTGAAAAGTTATTGGCTTGAAATGAATGTCCTTTACCCTTGAATATGCCTTTTGTTTCATTTTCCAAAGTGTCTCCAAAAGGAAACCTTGCTAAACACCTGGCATTTCACAAATTATTGTGTTGCTTAAGGGCACTTTTCCTGGTCCTTGTCTTTTATTCATATACTCAAAGGGCAGCGCATACACAGATCACTTTTTGTGAGCTCTGCATTCACATGATGTGAGAGGTGGGGCAGGGAGAATAATGCATGTTCTTCGATCTGTTCTTCTTTGTTCTGTTGAAGGACAAATGTAAAAGAAAGAAAAAGATAAAATTATAACTTCCGTACAGATATAAAATAAACATGTGTTAAAGATTTTATTTAACCTATTATGTAAAAGGATACTATGCAGACATTATAAAGTTCAAAGGAGAAGTCAATGATTCTTAAATGTGTATGGAGCAGAGACATGTTGAGATGGATTTATAAAGAGGTGAAACTGGTTTTTCCCATGGGAAATTGAGAAAGAGGGTAGGGGACAATGCATGGTATTTTATTGGAGACAACCAGCAATCTCTTCTACTTATTCTAAATTTCTGTGTAGTCTTAAGCAGGGGTTGTTAATTTTTTTTCTATAATGTGCCAGATATAAATATTTTAGGTTCTGTAAGCACTCAATCCTGCTTTTGTAACATGAAAGCAATCATAGACAGTATGTGAACTAATGGGCATGCTATGTTTGAAAAGACTTTAATTATGGACACTGAAATTTGAATATTGTATTATTTTCAAATTATAACCATTTTGGTTTTTTTCTCAATCAAACTGGGATTATAGTTTATATAGATTATATAGGCCAAATTGTTTAACCTCTGATCTACAAGAAGACTCATTACTAAAACTAGCACATATTTCCCAAAATATGTGGTTTATGGTAATAAATGATCATATATAATAGTATAAATGTACATATTTCCTTATCTATAATTATAAATAAATAACAATAAGAGAACAACAATAAAACCTTATGCTAAAACAGCTGAAAAAACCATGACTGGCTAAGTAAAGTTTATGATACCTTTTTGTTAACACGAGTTATATTACCTGTTTATCACCCACTTTGCTCATAAGATTCAACGACATATGATCAAGTCAGTACTTCCTTTGAAACTAAAGATCCTTTACCCTGAAGTGATTCATTTTTTTAAATTGCACATGTAAAACAATCAAAACAGTGTCTGAGAATAAACTTTTATCAGCTCTCCTACACCCATTGGCTAAATAAACTGATGATTTCATAAATTTGGAAGAGCTATGAAATTATATCTTTTTCATATTTGTTCACACTATCTGTTATCATGTTTTATAATTTCTAGAAACATACTAGGGGCATGAGATATATTCTTGGGGACCATAGCTCTTAAAAGGTTTTAAAATATATATTTTTTAATTTTTATGAATGACTTAATAAAATTATATTGTCTATAATCTGGATTCCCCATTTATGACCAAATATTGCTATACAACTTATGTTTCTGTATTTGGGTTTATTTCTTAGTGAGCTTTAGTCTGTGTTTTAAAGTGTAATGTTGCCCAGGCTGGTGGCTCAGTGGATAAGGCACCAGCCTGAGAACCCAAAGGTTGCTGGTTCAATTCCCCAGCCAGGGCACATAATGAGGTTGCAAGCCAGGTCTCAGCCAGGTCTGTAGCTGGAGGCAGGTGAAAAGCAACCATACATTGTTGTTCTTTTCCCTTTCTGCCTCTCTTCTCTCCCTGCCCCTCTCTTTGAAAGTAATAAATTAAAAAATCTTTTTAAAAAAAGTGTAACTGCAGGCTTTATAATAATTTTTTTAAGTGTAATGTTTACTACAATACTGGTCCAACTATGATCTTTGACTCCTTGTGGTAGGGGGTGCAAAAATATATTCTGATATAGGGCTTAGCAATCTTTCTGTAAAGGGCAAAATATTAAGTATCTTAGTTTTTATGCGCCATGAGGTCTCCATTATAACTATGCAACTCAGCAGTTGTAGCATGAAAGCAGCCATAAACAGTATGTGCATAAATGAGTTTGGCTGTGTTCCAATAAAACTTTATTTACAAAAACAGTGGTGGGTTGAATTTAACCCAAGGGCCTCAGTTTGTTAAGTCCATCTGATGAATTCTCTAACCTCTAAGAAAAATCCATCTATAATTATACACTTTAACAAAATTATACATATAATAAATTAGGAATAATAAATTTAGAAAGTCATTATTTACTTGATAACCTTATCCTTCCTTCATAGAAGTATAACTTTAAAGCTAGTTATTATTAACACTTTATGTTAACATAAAGAATACTAGGTTTTTCAAATGTATTTATTTTTAATAAAAAGCTCTTACTTGAAGGAAATTGGCCTACATTCCACAAGTTTTTTACACAGGCTATGAGTAACTTCTTTCTTTGACTGAGCCATACCATATTCCCAGGTACTGCATAGGACTAAACTTTTCATGCTTATCCTGCAGAATTTTTAGACCAGCAGCCAAATCAAAGGTGTTTGGATGAAGCAATTTCAGTGTTAAAAAGCAATAGTAGGTCATCCTTTGACTGATCCGAAAGCTCTTCAGTTTCCCCCAAATCTATTTGTTAGATGAATGATTTGCAGAATTTATCAAAATTACCGTTTCTTTTTTTTTTTTAAATTTTATTTCATTATTTTTAGAAAGAGGGGAAGGGAGAGAGGCAGAGAGGGAGAGAAACATCAATGTATGATTGCGTTTCACCTGCCTCCAGCCACAGGACCTGACTGGAGACTTGGTTTGCAACCTGGTTATGTGCCCTGGCTGGGGAATTGAACCTGTGACCTTTGGGTTCACAGGCTGTCACCTTATCCACTATACTACCAGCTAGGGCGCCATTTCTTTTTGAATGTATTCAATGAATAATCAATTGCTAAGTTGATTCATTTTTATAAATGCATCTACCAATGTTTTACTTACTAATTTTGATGAATCTAATAAATCTAATGAATGTTTCCTATGTGAATTAGTTAGCAAATAGTAATCTCTTTTAAATTACTTTTAAAGTCACTTCTGATTTTGTATTTTAATGAATTTTTAAATTTTCGAATCATATTGAGTTAGCTTATTTATTTATAAATTAATAAATTTTATAGCAGTTTATGCTGTTGTACTACATTAATGGTTTTTTAAAACATGTCTGTAAATTTTATCTTTTTGGCTCCTTTGTCTTCATAGCAGTATTTTAAATAATTATTTGGCTGAAAGATAATTTTTAAAAGGTAAAAGGATGACTTAATTTTCTTATATTTAATATTCAGAAATTTGTAATTCACATTCAGTAACCAAAATTTAGCATACCATCAAAAATAACCACAAAAATTACCACAAATATAATTATACCTATAAATGTTCCAAACAAATACATTGATATAAAATGTTAACTAATTACAAATTACAAAATTGTGGCTGATAAGCCATTTAGTGAAATAATGATTAATTTATTTAAAGCCTGAACGTTTAAAAATAAAATTGCAAAGAATGTGAAAGAACTAAAAGAGAAGCCACAGACAATTTCCTTACATATGAAGTGCTCAAATTATATATTTTAATTGATTAAAAATAAAAAATTAAGGCTGGTGTATTTATAACAGATTCACAAAAATAATACATAGTCTTTGGTCATAATTTTAAAATTCATTAATACATTCCTTACAAGAGTTGATAGAGTTGGTAAGTGGTAAACATTGGTGATTGTTTAATTAATTGATTTTGGACAAAATTGATCTAGAGCCAGCAGAGATGACCTAGTTAAGGGAAAGAAAATGCTTTGCTTGCCTTGAATGGAAAACTTTAGTTGGGGCACCAAAATCAATAATTCTGTGAAGTCCTGCAGTGAAGTGAACATTTTAAAATTGGTGTTCACAGATTTTCTGTTGATTTAAGAAACTAGTACATGATTTCCTCCATTTTCACCTACATAAGTTCCAAAAGAAAAACTGTATTCACTGTCTTCTTTATTGTATCAGCAGCTGTTCGTGTTGGTAATAAATCTACTTCCCTATAGTTCTCATAGGAAACCCTAAACCCCTTGTCATATATTTTCATGGAAAAGCCCTTATGATCATTAGACATTTTCAGATACTATCTGTGTGTCTTTATAATTCCATTCTGATTTCTTTTAGGTTCTGGCACCATAACCCAGTTAGAAGTTTCATGGTTCCTTTATAGCAGCTATGGATCTCTCTCTCTCTCTCTCTCTCTCTCTCTCTCTCTCTCTCTCTCTCCTCTCTCTCTCTCTCCCTGTCCCTTTCTCTCTTTCCCCCTCTCTCTGTCTTCCCCCCCTCCCTCTCCCTCTCTCATCTCCCTTCTTCTTGCCAAGGTGTCAGTTGAATGGATACCTCACTAAATCTAGTCCCATTCTTGACTAGAAAATACCACTTGTATCCACTAGATCAAGGAGTTTATTTTTCCTACCCTAGAAGTACTTTACAAAGAAAGAACGTAAAATTAAGTTGACCTTTGGTGAGATAAAAGGAATAAAATGTATAAACCTGGCTGCTCTGAAGAGATTTTCTTTTCTGGAATAGCTTTGTAGAGGATACTATGTGCCCAACTTATTTATAGCCAAAGAAATATTAGTGGCATAGACAAGAAGCTGAGTGGCTTTAATGTGGAAGAAAACAGGATGCTGTTGGAGATTAGGTAATTTCTTAAAGCAAGGTATTGGGAATGACAACGTGGCAATAGTCCATCTTTCACAATATGTAATGGATGGACCAGTCTAGGGCAGAGCGCACAGGAAGAAATAATCATTGACAACTTTGTCTCTCAAGCCTCCACCCAAAGTCTCTCCAACTAGAGCTCATAAAGGTAGAGGGTCTCTAAAAGTTTGTATGGTCTTATTTCAAGTATATTATGCGAATTTTACTTTTAAGGAAAGAAATATACATGATCGAGATGTATATATAATGCTGTTGATATTTAGTAGAAAGTAGTTGTCAATACTTTAATGGTCCTTAATTTTCATCAAACTGTGGACTAGATTATTTTGAGGAAGGGCCATGACAATATCTTAAAGCATTCAGTGAAGCTTTTAGCTTTGCCGAAGAATAGTAATAAACTATCCATTGGAAATTTTTTTTTTTAATTTTTTTAAAAAGATTTTATTTATCATTCTTAGAGAGAAGGGTAGGGAGAGAGGCAGAGAGGGAGAGAGAGATCAATATATGGTTGCCTTTCACCTGCTTCCAGCTATGGACCTGGCTGGAGACCTGGCTTGCAACCTGGTTATGTGCCCTGGCTATGGAATCAAACCAGTGACCTTTGGGTTCCCAGGCTGGTGTCTTATCCACTGTGCCACCAGCCAGGGCTAGGAAAATATTTTTAAATCACAAAATTAACACATGAATATACAATTCCAATAGCACATATATAACATGTATTGACCAAAAAGAGAAGTCCTCCCCTAACTTAGTAACATGAACGTGCTCACCTACACGGACACAGATTTGATGCTTGGTAATCATATTCCTCTCTTTAAAAGGTTTTAATATGCATCCTTACGCACAATTTTTTTGCATTTATATTCATGTACATAATATAAATGAGTTCATACTTTAATATTTTGTAAAACTTTTCTCACCTCATATATTTTAGAGATTTTTCTATCCTAGTTACATATATTTTAATTTTAATACTTGCATACTATTCTATAACATAGATTATTTATGTAATGAAAGTATAGTTTATTCTACCATATTGCTTGATCATAATATAGTCTATAGAATAGATATATATCTTTTATCACATTTTGCTTTCTTATGGCCATTCAGGTTGTTTCAATTTTAGCTATTCAAAAAATGCTGGTAATAAAACTAGGATTATTCAAATATCCCTTGGGGATAAAAGTTGCTACCTTTTTTCAAGTTATTAGTTTTCCTCCATAACTCTCAGATTGCACAGTCTTGGTAGCTTCAGTGTATTTCCAGACTGAATGATAATTGTTTTTTGTTGGCAGTAAAAGGTTTTGAAGATAAGAATTTTTTTTCTGGTTATTGTTCAGAGGAGAAAATGGGCAGGGCAATGACTTTCAACCATTTTAAGCTTTCCCTGATGTCCTGTGAAATACCTACGATTTTATCTCATATTTCTAGTGCCTGTGCCCACAGTTGGAGTCCCCCAGGTCAGAATTCCTGCTTTGATAGAATATACTCATGTTTGTTTTGGTTTTTGCCACATATCAAAAATAGTTACCAGCCTCAAGTCAGCTATTCTTGTTAGTATGTCTATGCTGTAACTTTTATCTTGCCTATGGTCCACTTCTTCTTTAAAGAATACCTTTATCTTAGGGTTGCTTACAGTCTCCCATGGTTGAGATCATCAGTTTGGATTTTGACCTCAGTTTACTTCCCTCTGCTTTCTAACTTCCAGGAAATTAATTGTGCCAAATTTCCAGTGCTCTTTTCTGTTTACTTTTATTTTTTCACTTGTCCTTTTCAAAGGGATTTAAAGAGTGAAGAGATTTGTTCAGTAACCGCTCTTCAATCTTGATTTAAGACCACATTTCTAAATTATTGACGTAAAATGTCACTAGGTAAACAAATGGTGGACTCATTTTGAGTAATTGATTATATTTTTCCAAATTATTCCTTTTCAGCTTTTAATGGAATTGCTTGGGTTTGTGGTTGAATTTAATCCATTATATTTATTTCTATTCAGTCTGGTTCCAATAAAAGAGATAATTACTTGTCTTGTTTTCAGTTTTCGGTTTAAAATACTTGTAGCAAGTATATTTAGAAATGTCCCATGAACTTGCTAGAAATTTGAAACAATCATATTTTATTAGAAGCATTATTATTCGCTTTATTTTTTTTACTGTTTTAGTGCCGAATTACCACTTACTTGCCATAATAGATTTACAATTTCCACACCACACTTTAGAAAGATTCTAAACTGAAACTTCCTCATTTTACAGCATTGAGAATGAGAGAAAGAACTTTACTTTGAAAGGTGAGGCTTATTCCATGCAAAGACTATTTTCATCACCTATTTGACTGAAAGTTTTACATTCTTAAACATATGCCACTTTTTAAAATAGGAAAAAGAACATCTTCTAATTCCAATATTTAATAAGTCCTCTCTTTGCAAAACCTGTAATTTAGTTCTCAACACAAAGCATATGTGTGAGACTTGAATATTAACGCAATTTGGTGAAATCTCTGCACAGAGAAAAATAAGAACAATCTTCTGGATCTCCATAGACACTAACCTTTCCTTGCCTTGAGTCTTATCATTCTCTCTCTTTCCTCCATGCTTTTCTTTATCCTCTTCTTTCACATTAATTTCACAAACACTTATTTAAGATCTCATAGGTATCAGATACTGTGCTAGTACCAAAGATAACAAAATAAGATATATACAAATATAGATATACAAAGATAAATAAATAAGCCATAATTTGGACATCATTTTTCTGTGATTAAGAGTTCAAATGATAATGATAGGGGTGACAATATTCTTCAACATGCTATATAAATATAAGTTGCTATAAAAGGTACAGGTAAGCACAGAACTTAATTTAACTTATGAGAAGAGATTGTAACAAGTTGTAAAATTAGCCCTAAAAGCTTTCATATTGTTGTGTTAGAGACCCCCCCCCAAACAGAGATTGCCTAGTGGCACAGATGAAATTAATACTATGCAGGCAACTGTGCTAGGGAGGAGAAGACTGGCTTGTGTCTCAGGGACAAAAGCCTCATTTGCCTTCCCCAAGATCTTTTATTGAAAGCAGTAAACTTGAAGGCATGTAGCTTGTCAATCAATGTTAAACAATGCCAATTACAGGAAAATGAATATTGTTCAGGAACAACAGATGAAGGAGCACTGAGATTTCACTCAGGTCCATATGTGCATTCAAATTTTGAAACCTCTGCTGTTGGTACAACAAGAGGATTAAGCAAGGTGAGAGAACAGGCCAAGCTTCAAAGAGGCTAAAATATTTTCTGATTCCCACTGGAGCCTACTGGCTATAGCATGGAGGCACATATGCACCCAGCTTTCCCGGTTTTCTGGTCAGGTCTTACAGGCTTCTCTTGGCCTGTGCAGGGCTCTAAGCCTCGATGCTTTCCCAGGGGGACTTTGACATTGTTGTTTTAAACACTCAGTATAAATTGAAGCTAACTATGTTATTGCCAAAAGAGGAGAATTCTTAAAGAAGGAGCTGTTTCATTGAAGAATCTTGCTCTAACTTTAAAGGTACAAACATCTTTGGGTGCTTATTAAGTATTAACACCTCTTATAGATTGTGTTTATGTGGTGCATAGATCAAATAAGACAGTAGGTGTGAATGTGTTCTATAAACTGGAAAGTACTGTATAAATAAAAGGGGCTATTATTATAAAGGAAGGTGGTGTGAAAAGACTGGAGCAATTTGGAGAAGGTGCAGAAGCAAGCCCACATGGGGCCCATGGGGACAGGAAAAGACAGTAGAGTAAGTTGTAAGTGAAATTCTAACTACTGATATGTTATATATATTTTGAAATATGTTCGAATGGATTCTACTTAGAAAATTCAGCTAAAATTATTGCTTTTGTTTGATGCTAATGGTAGGTCCGCATTCAAAGGTAGCATTTTTATAATAGAGTAGTTTAACATTTGAAAGTATTTTGCAATATTTTTATTAGCTCATGATAATAATTTGGGCGAGGCCTTGGTGATGCTATTTTTGTCTTCATCATCTTTATTCCATTTTTATTGATGAGGAAGTAAGGATCAACAGTTAAATAAACTAGTTATCTCATAACCAATATGTGACAGGCTCAACCCAGAGTACCTCACTTCTGTTTTCTTTCCACTATCAAGATTAAACCCCTGAGGAAAGAAGTGTTTATTAAGCACCTATGATAGAGTTCTGGAACTTCAAAGTCTGACAGTACAGTTTCTTCATAGAGCTGCCCAAGAGGTAGAAGAGATAAATGGGTCAGCAACAATTAGAGAAGATCATAGACAATGTTTTACTTTAAATACAAAAGTGTGTGCTAAGAGGTTTGACAATTTAGACAACAGAGAAAACAATATGGCTGGTTTAAATGAGGAAATGCTTTGTTAAAAGGTGGGAGTGTCTATTGATTTTTTAAAAGTTGGATGAAAAGGGGTAGAGGGCCATTTCTGGGTAGGTTAAAAGCAATATAAAGAAGACTGTCATAAATGAAAGTGACAGTAAAAATGATAAATATGACATGATATGCTTTAGGGGAAAATACCAACAACTCCTATAATCAGATATTTCTCTGAGTCTCACGAGCTATGAACATAAGAACACTCTAAATCCACTTGTTCCTCGGAGCACCCCATGCCTTTTCCCTATTGTCACCACCTGTCCTTGTACCCACGTACCCCCTGCCACTTGGCCTCCAGGGTGTTCACACTTCTTTTTGGTTGTGAAATGTTTCTTCCTTTTCCCACCTCATTCTCCCTTTTTAGAGGGCATCCCAGAGCAGAGCCACTTGGTTCTGGCCTTATAGGGGTATCCCCTTTGATCCCTAAAACCTTCATGCTGACAGAGTAGAAGAACCAGAGACAGTTTCACATCCCATTTCCCTCCCATACCGGCAAAGATTCTCTACATTCTCAACACCCAGACAGTCTTAGACGTTCAATTTATCATTTGACATGGAGCATCTATTACCCTCTTTGAATTTTGGCAGAATTTTCCACTATGGATCAAATTGGTGTGCTGCAATGTTTTGCCTCTCCGTACAAAAATGAAAAGAGGGAAGATATTCCATCTACCTGATAATTCCCCAGGAGCCAGGGCACAGGCTGTGACCCAAGCTTGGCCAGTCCGATGCTGCGGCCTGAGACCTTGATGCTGGAGCCAGCGACCCAGGAAAGCAGGGTCAGTCAGGAGCCACGGTTGACTGTAGCAAGGTTCAGCATTGATAGCCGTGGCTTCTTGCAGTGATCACGTCTCACAGAAGCATCCGAGTCTTGCAATGCTTTTTAGCTCAAATAAATTTTCCCTGTGTACTATTATTTGTTTTGTTGGTTTGTTTTTATAGTTTGCATCTTACTTGAGCTGTCTTGTAGATTCAACAAGCCTTATATCTTTCTGTCAGATTGCTGGATGTTTTCAATTTTTTTTTTTTTTTAATAATTGAAATATTTCAAGTTAGTTTATTCTCTTGGAAGAAAGTATTCTTACTTCAAACAAAAGACCCTGTTGCCAAGTCTCATTTATTGGGTCATGCTGACATTTCTTTTCTTGCACCAGTTTCTCCCTAAGCAACCCCTAGTCTGCCTTTTATTTAACTGTTATCTTCCTCTGCTACCCCAGAAGCAGCCAGGTATAATCCTCATGAAAGACAGCTCTCTGCCTTCTCAGAATCTTCAGTTTAGTAGGTATGTTGAGAAAAATGACTAGGCACTATTAAAGGGGTGAAAAGAGGGAAAGTACCACTGAATCCATGTGTTAGGAATTTTAAATCTGTGTTCTGGCACAGTGTCACTGCTCTTCCCACTTAATGTTTACACCCAAGTCATGAAATAGACACTTTCACCCAATGGAAGATTTCAAAATGGAGAAAAAAATTACTGAATGCCTTCATGGAAAAATTAGGCATTCTTTTCAACACACTGTTCCCAGAGATCTGATGGTATGGAAGTCTTTGCACCTTTCATTGTCTTTGAGCTCTTTACAGCTCTGTAAACTGCGGATCACTAATTGCAAAGCAAATTATCCTTATCTATAGGTGTACAAATACATTTTGTCTCATGAAGTGAACTTGACTTTCTTTCCTCCCTGTGGAAGAAGCCAGCTTTCAGTTTACTTGTAAGTTCATTGCAGCATTTCTTACTGAAACAAATATATGTGGTTCTTCAGATCCTCCTTTGAACCAGTTGTAACATCTGACAATTTATCTCCTTATTAGCCCTTAGTTAATAAGTTAATGTAGTCTTTGATACCTGCACACTGTAAATTTGTATGACAGATTTAAAAATAAAAGGTTTACCAAAAATGCTTCTTTAACAATGTCAGCTGACACGTCTAGCCTTTACTGATTTGAACAAAGTTAATGAATGATAGACATAAAATTTAAACTCAGATTATCCAACTTCAAATTCAATAATGTTTTTATAGAAAAGAAGTGATAAGTAAAACATGGATCCTATCACTTCTGTCCAAACCTATCAATTAGTTTTAATGAGCTTCTTCCCTCCAGTATCTTACCCTCTGGTTTTACTTCACAAGCCACTGACAAATTATTATTCTGAAGTGATGCTTTATCTAATTCTCTTGGGTCACTTCTCCCAGTGAATTCTATGCCTAATTAAAAATATTTTGGCCCTGGCTGGTGGCTAGGTGGATTGGCACCAGCCTGTAAACCCAAAGATCTCTGGTTCAATTCCCAGCCAGGACACATAACCAGGTTGTAAGCCAGGTTGTAAGCCAGGTCCACAGCTGGAGGCAGGTGAAAGACAACCATACATTGATGCTTCTCTCCCTTTCTTCCTCTCTCCTTGCCCTTCTCTCTAAAAATAATGAATTTAAAAAATCTTAAAAAAAAAAAAAAAAAAAATTTTGGCCCTGCCTGGTGTGGCTCAGTGGATTGGTGCTGGCCTGCAAACCCAAAGGTCACCGGTTCAATTCCCAGTCAGGGCACATAACCAGGTTGCAAGCCAGGTCTCCAGCCAGGACCGTGGCTAGAGGCAGTTGAAAGGCAACCATACATTGATGCTTCTCTCCCTTTCTTCCTCCCTCCCTGCCCTTCTCTCTAAAAATAATGAATAAATTTTTTTAAATGTTTTGAACTACTAATTTCTACTTTATTAATAACTGTAGAATTTAATTCCCTCTCTCACATCTTGCCTTATATCCCCTCCAATAATTATTTCACAAACAACCTACCTTATACTTATTTTTGTTTTCTCTGATTTTTTTAAATTGCGAGGCCTTTGTCCACTCTAATTTGCCAAATCCAGTGAATCCTGAAAAGTCGATTCCAATCAATTTTCATCTCTCCCATAAAGTTTTCTGTCTATCTGTCATGGGGCCACAGTTCCTTCCTCTAAAAGTATAACAATTTAGGCCCTGGCTGGTAGTACAGTGGAAAAGATGCCAGTCTGGAAACCCAAAGGTCACTGGTTTGATTCCCCAGCCAGGGCACATAACCAGTTTGCAAGCCAGGTCTCCAGCCAGATCCATGGCTGGAGGCAGGTGAAAGGCAACTGTACATTGATGTTTCTCTCCCTCTCTGCCTCTCTCCCTTCCTCTCTCTCTGGAAATAATAAAATCGTTTTTAAAAAATAAGTACATAAATAAAAAAGTATAGTAATTTGGCAGTCAGCCTTGCAATTGTTTCAAGGCATGTAGGCATTTATGTATTATGTTCCTCGAGGTAAAATGGTACAGTAATTAAAAACATAGGTTCTGAAACAGGTTGTTTGGCTTTAAATCTTATCCTTGCCAATTCCTTCTCTAGAACCTTGGAAAAATTACATAACTTCTTAAAGATTTGACTTCTTCTGAGAAGAAGAGAGTTCCTGTCTGAATGGGTGGTTGTAAGGATTACATGAGTTATATATGTCAAGTATTTATAAATATATTTGATTCAAAGTATGTATTTTATAAAACTTGATCATTATTATTGATGTCATTTATATTTTAATCAATCTTGGCTTATTTTTCCAACCGAATTTTTAGAAAGGTTTTATTCATTATTTTTAGAGAGAAGGGCACAGAGGAAGGGAGGAAGAAATGCAGAGAAACATCCATGTATGGTTTACCTTTCACCTGCCTCCAGCTACAGACCTAGCTGGAGACCTGGCTTGCAACCTGGTTATGTGCCCTGACTGGGAGTCAAACCAGCAACCTTGGAGCTTGCAGGCCGGTGCCTATCCACTGAGCCACCAGCCAGGGCTGCCAACTGAATTTTAGATTAGTTGAGGAAAGAAGTCATTTTTAAAAATTTGTGCAGTGTATGTCACAAGTTTGACACTTAATCACCTGGTAAAGGGAGAGTCACTGGAAGCATTTGAAGAGGGTTTCATGTCCGAGGCCATGGTATAGCACCCTGCATTGAGGAATTGAAAAGTCTGGCCTAAGGACTACTGTAGAAGTAACAGGGCTCCACCCTGCCATAAAAAAAAGATTTAGATTTTTCCCTGTGGCCAACAGAGAAAGGGTGGAGATCGTTAAGATTTAGAGACTATTGTGATTCTATGTTATGCTTCATTTTAATATTACAGAAATAGTTTGCACGAGTACAATTAATGTATTAGTGACCACCTTGCCCCCCCCAACACTGAGAACATAGGCTTTCCCAAACAATAATAACAACCAATGTCATATCCCTCTCTTTGTTGATGTTTCCAATTCTTTCTTAACAGAGTGAAATAACGCTATATTTGGTTTTTAGGGTACCTCTTAGAATGTAGAATTCCAGTAAATATGCTTTTGTCGTGAATTAGCTATCTCAGTGGAGTAAGGATCTGCAGAAATGACACACAGCTCAGGAAAAAAAAGAAAAGAAAAGAAAAAGAAGAGATGGGAAGAGAGAGGCGCTAAGCAATGCCAGTGCCTCAAAAAACCATGAAGTTCTTTGAACCTTGAAGAACCAGAACTTCAAAGCAGTGGCTGCTGGTAGATGAACAGATGAAGACTGACCAACATCTGCCTATTATCAACCTCATGTTTATGGAAGAACAGTTTAAAATAGAAAATATGCAGTAGGAAGGGAGAGCTTGACATTTGGAAAGTTGCTTTTACACTCCCCTCAAATATTTAACTTGTAACACACTTCATGTTCTTGCATTCATTGTATTGCATCATCCTACTAATATATGAAGTCTGATAGTTAATGTCGCTGATCACGTTGAAATAAGTCATCTTGTGTGTTAAACTGAGCTTACTTCTACCCTCTTTTCATTTGACAGGGTGCTTTTAGAACAATAAGTTCCACAAATGTCAGAGCACAAACAAACCTTCATTATAGAAGCAATTTACTAATGTTACATAAATCATGATGAGAAACAAAGGACATCACGTCCTGAGAGGCAAACTTTTCAATCATCTAACAAAGGAACACTCCCTCAAATTTATAAATATGTATTGTCAGCTTGTGATATTAAACATTCTTATAGCTGCTGAATAAAAATCATTGTTTATGTATTTCATGAAGCAGAAATGTGCTCAAATCATTAGTTACTGAGAACAATTTGTGTATAGGTACTATATATCTATATACTTACACAGAATTACAGAAAGTACATTAAGATGTATATTTTAAAAATCCCTTAGCAAAGGATACCTATAGTTTCTAATGATAGGGAACCCCTCTCATCCTCATAAATAAGAACTATGTTCAGTAAAATATGTAAATTTCTGGAAGTCATAGTGACATATGACAGATGTGGTGATAAAACAAAAGTCATGTGAAATACAAAATGACTCTTTCAATTTAAAGAGTGAGTAGTCCTGTCCATCCTGATAGACTTATATTCAGCTGATTTCATAACCTAATGTCACAGTTAATAATGAAGAAGTTCAAAGCAGGCCTTTTCTTTAAAGTGTTTTAAACTGTCTACAAACTCTGATATAATAGGAATACTGCAATTTGTGCTGCAAATTTTTATGGTGAAATAATTGGATATTTACCTTGTTCAATGAATTAGTAGACCTAGTTAAAATAAAACTAATTAACCAATTTAATGCCTACATCATTCCAGAAATTGATATAAAGTAGCTTTCAGAGATACAAATAACTGCTTACAAATGAAATGATTTTCCATATAAAAATTAAAACAAAAAAATAGGTGAAAAATAAAAGTGAAGAAAAAAAATAAAGGTAGAAAAGAATGTACATCCTTAAGGACCATCCTGATGTAAAAGATGATCTTGAGAAGTTGCTAAATGTGGTTCAAAACTGTATTAAGATCAAGTGGTAAGCACAAAAATCTTGTAGATTTTTTAAAAGATTTTATTTATTATTTTTAGGGAGAAAGGGAAGGAGAGAGGCAGAGAAGGAGAGAAACATCAATGTATGGTTGCCTTTCACCTGCCTCCAGCTACAGACTTGGCTGGAGACCTGGCTTGCAACCTGGTTACGTGCCCTGGTTGAGAATCAAACCAGCAACCTTTGGGTTTGCAGGCCAGCACCTTATCAACTGTGCCACCAGCCAGGGTACATTTTTAAATTTTAGATAGTTTTTTTTATGGATGAAGGAAAATTAACAATAATCTACTAAGTAAATAAAGTTTACTAAAATTTTGTATTCTAAAAATATTTGCATGTCTTTAGAATTCACTGAAAACCTAAATAATAAAGCACCCAAGGAAACCTGCAGTGATTTCACTACATACATAGTTGGGATTCCCACTCTGTCTGGAAAATGCTTTATTATCAGGGTATAAGCAATATGCTATTTAGCTAATTATGATTTTCAATTTTTCCTGTCCTGTACAATTTTAAATTAAGGTTAGTTTAGCTTTATCTTTATCAACTAATTTTTGTTGTACATTTGGTTTCAACCTACATATCTCAAAGTTGTTTTAAAAAATCAACTTTAAGACATGAAGTTCCCCAAACCATTACTTTTATAGTGAGACTACATTGGTGAAAATCTCCCCTCAAAGTTATGCTGTTTAATTAACTTTGTACCCACAGGTTAGACATAATAAATGACAGATATTTTCAAGTATGTAAGTGAACATATAATTAACAATTATTCTCTTTAAATTATGTTTGATACTCATATGCTACTAACAACATTTTATCACATGTCTGTTTTGTTCCTCTCCAATTCTTTCTTTTCATCTAATTAGATTTTCACATTCAAAATTGATCAAATATTTTTAAAGGCCCAATAATGTGCCACTATGTTATTGAACCTCACAAGATTTTCTCTCAAGGATATTAGCATCTGTTTTACAGATAACAAAATATGGCTTAGACGTGCTAAAGGATCAGAGACAATGACAGAAGGGAGATAACTGAATGTAAACTTTAAAATATCTTAGACACTCCAAAAATTGCTACACAGTATAATCCTCTTACTTATGTCCTTAGCAGATGCCCTATTCAATCTGATTATTTTATGTCAATAACATTGTACCACCCACCTTAATTCAGTGAACTTCTGAGGCCTTAAAGCGTAATCTCACTGATATTACCTATTGAGTCCTCAGTTCAAGACAGAATACATACATAACTCAACTCTCCCACATCAAAACATGAGTTTTCTTTTCACTGAGCTCCATTCTATATTTTACCATTATGTACACTTTAATCATCACGAAATTTTCAGTTTTTAAAGATATTTATTATTCATTTTTATTAAGATGAGGTGGGTTTGGTTTGATAGATTTCGGCTTTGTTTGTAGCTCTGCCATAGTCTGGTCTAGTAGTTTATGAGAGAGACCCATGTCCAAAGAAGAAATTTCTCATTTTCACTCATGGTTAAACCTGAAAGACACGATCAGTCTGTCTCTATTCCCAACCCTTTCTAACTGCAACTTCCCTTCAAAGACTGTAGCTATTGTGATAGGATCTGGGCCAGATGCACAAAGCTGCAGGACACCAGTGCTTGGGGTTAGTAGAAACTGTGGGAAATTTTGCTTATAGTGTGGGAATGTGTATGGAAAGCAGATAAAGAGCAGTCCTATACAATAGAGAGCAGTCTATAGTATTTTTGTTGTTTACTGTATGGTTTAAGTCTAAAACTAGCCTGCACTGATTGGAAAACCCTTCAGTAGAAATAACAGAGAAAAAATAATATAATAAAATATTATGGCCCTGGCTGGTGGCACAGTGGATAAGGCACCGGCCTGCAAATCCAAAGGTCGCTGCTTCAATTCCCAGCCAGGGCAACATAACTAGGTTGCAAGCCAGGTCTCCCGCCAGGTCCCCAGCTGGAGGCAGGTGAAAGACAACCATACATTGATATTTCTCTCTCTCTCTCCTGCTCTCCCATCCCCTCTCTCTGAAAACTAATAAATAAAATCTTTAAAAATATATTAGGTATTGAACTTGCAGTTCTTTTAAAGGATTGATGAGAAGCATGTAACTTGCACAAAAAATTATGGCAACTCTAGACATAGCAATAATTACGTGACCACCAGGGGTACAAATTTACTGATGAACACCACTGTTCATTTCAAATTCTGTTTGCATTTTATTTGAAATTAGTTAGAAACTTAGAATCAAAGTATTCAAAGAAAGGAGTGGCAGAAACATTTATATTTTGAATATGTAACATACTGTAACTTTTTTGAACAGTGATTGCAAACAAACATATGGAATTGGAACCTTACAAAAGAGAAACTAAACAAATTAAATGAGAGCTCAATGTGCATAAATGACTTACTTTTTAAACTTTGTAATTATACTTTGCAATACCTTGAGTTATGGGGAAACTATTATGTTGGCACATCTCTCTTTGATTGGATATATTTATGTATTTTAAAGTATTTAAATTTGGCTAACAGTTCAGAAGAATCCTAATAGAGATGATTTATTGCTGTATTATATCTTATAAAGATATTTAGCAAATATCTATAAATAAAATTTTAAAATCTGTAAGAATATTGATGTTTATATATGTATATATATAAAACATTAAAATTGAGTTTATACTCCATGTAGTATATTATGTTTTTACTTACCTGGTACCTTAGAACTTAAAGAAAGGATACTTTTTAGTTAAAAATTTTAAGGCATACAATAAATAGGTCAATTAAAATGTTCACAATTTCCTATCTATTACCCATCTTTGAAGCAGTCTGCCAATAATTTTACCAGAAATATTTTAATATTTACATTAAAAATTACTAGTGATATAGTACTAAAGAGATAGACATAGTAGATAAGAACATGTTGAAAGCACCTAAACATGTGCAAATATACTTTTTCCATTTATATTGTTTCTAAACTTAAGTTTTCTTGGTAAATTTTATATGGCTTTACAACCTTTTTTTTTTAAATAAAGACTATTTCAGTATATATTTTCTAAAATTTAAGGCAGTCTGATAAAATCAGCATAACTGTCAAATTCTGGAAGGGAACATTGCTTATGTTTAATGTTCTGATTAAGTGAAGAAGCATTTTAAGGTTGTTTTTCTACACAGGATATGTGCTATTTTTAGAAAGAATGTTATCTGGAAAGGTTACTGAATAGAACATTTTTTATTGATTCACTAATATATTAAAATCAAATGGTCAGTTGCTAAATATTTTTAAATTATCTAATTTAATTATTTTATTGCTTCTATTTACTGTTAAAATACCCTACATGGCATGATGAATTATATGGTCCTCCTGGTCATGTGTGAAGGACATATGAAAATTAATTAGATAAAATAAGGAAGGGAAAAGCACTTCAAAAACTTGATTTTACTATGAACAGAGGCTGCTACTCTCTGTCTCTGCCTCTCCTCTGTCATAATCATCTGTCATCTTGGTAATGAAATTACAATGGCTAAACATGGGTCTATAATAGATCAGTTTTAGAGGTGACTGGATAAAAGCCCTCCCAAGAGTCTACTAATCATTCACTTGAAATTGTAAATGATAGTTTTAAACTCTGGCACCATCTTCCACAAATAACGAGAGACAAAGTTTTGAAGGGAATTAAAAATATATATAATATTTGTGTGAATCACACAAATGGTTGCCAGGTTTTCTCTCCTTTTAAAATTCAGATATTAGCCAAAATAGTTTTTAAAACAGTTAACCAAAACATTAAAAACTAGTTGAAAGAAAAAATATTTATTAGGAGAACATACCCTATTACAAGAGATCACTTCATTCATTCATTATAAATGGAATCAAAGTATTTGTTAATGAACTTCAAAAATATTGAGCTATTCATTCAAATGATCCCAAGAGTCTTTGTACTTGGTCTTGCTGAGTCTCTTCAAAATAGAGGACAGTTATAATATATATTATACTGTATATTATATATGTGTGTGTGTATATAGTACATATATATATGTATAGTGTATATATACATATATTACATATAGTAATATAGTAATTACATAATATATACATATATATGTATATATAATACATATATATGTGTATAGTGTATATAATATACAGTATAATATATAATTATATATATATTGCAACTAATGAGGTACAAGAACTTTTTTCTAAGGCCTCTTGGTGAGTAGACAGTCATAAAAAGAAACCAAAAGAGAGATTAAGAGAGTATAGTGTTTAAACTCTTCACCCATCCACTCACTCATCTATCTATCCACTTATCTACCTATTTATTCACTCAACCATCCATATATCCAGCTAATAGTTAATGAGTCCATATTTTTGACATACTTCATTGGCAAGGAATATGAAAACCTAGCTCTGATCCTAAATTGCTTATAGTCTATAACTGGGATTCAATGCCAATAATTATATTTCTGTGTAGCTAGGGAAATTTCTGCATTTTTGGTACTACTTTTGAAGAGATGAGTTTTTTTCCCCCTGAGAACTTAGAAAAGTAGTATCTTCAAGTTATGCTCCATGCTAGTAAAAGTTTCATCCTTTGGTAAATACAGTCAATCTCCCCTTTACTAGTTTATTTCAACAAATGTTTAGTAATTACTTATAAACCAGACATAGGGTTGCAGGGAAAACTAGTAGAACACCATCCCTGCACATCCACAATAAGGGCATAGACACACATGGATGATTTAAAAACCACCCACTGATGATCTGACCAAGGCATGCTGAATGTACTGTGGGAGCACAGGGAAGGGGCATCTAATCTGACTTGAGAGTAGCGGAGAGGGGAAATGGTGTCAGGGAAGACCTCTGGAAAAGGTCTTAAAGGATGGATGAAAATTAACCACAAAGAAGGAGGAGGAAGGGCATCCCAGGAAGTGGGCAATGCATGAGCATTGTCACAAAGGGGATAACTGTGTAGTGTAGAATGATGCTGGTACTGCAAGAGCATAGAGAACAGCACCGCAGACAGGAGATGGAAGACTGGCCTCTGTCATGAAATGACTTCCATGGGTTTTCAAGACACTTAGATCTTGAGACATCAATTGAAACAGCATTAAGTAGGGGTTGTCTATTTTTAGTCTAGATCAGGTTTCTCAACCTCAGCACTATTCACATTTGGGCCAGATAATTATTTGCATTATTGGGTAGGAGGAAACTGCCTTGTGTGGTATAGAATTTTGAAAATTATCTCTGCCCTGTACCTTATAACTAATAGTAACATCAGCCAGTTGTCACAACCAAAAATGTTTTTGAACATTGCCAGTGTCCCCTAAGGGGCAAACCACAGTCAGTTTGAGATGAATCACCCAAAGGATGGGTTTCAGGGAGAAAGACAAGTGGTTAAATCAGAACAGATAATTTGGGAGACATTGGGATGGGAAACACTGAAAGTAAAAAAGAAATGGGGAATGGGTGTGCTGGGAGAAATCATGGGTTTGATTTTTGAGATGGAGTTATATTCAAGCAGCTAGGTCCAGCAGAGAATTGAAAATACAAACTTTGAAACTCTGTGAAGTTTGTCCTTGAAAGAGCAATTTGAGTGTTGTTGGCTGAAGTGAAGATGGAGGTGTACAGAAGAGTAAACAAGTAGGCCAATAATTGGACCTTTGGCAACATAAAGAAATAGAGGGATGGACAATATGAGAAAGAACTATTAAAAACAAGGAACAGCCAGGGATAAGGGAAGAGCTAGGAAAGTATGATATCATGTTTGAAAAACTTTCAAGAAGGAAGCAGTCTTAGTGCCATGAAAAAGCTCATTCAAACAACAAATGTTGAATTTTCTTTGGACCTAGTAGTCAATTTAAGATGAAAATACAAGACTAAGTGGGGACAGTTATTCTGCTCTACAAACTCAGTAGCTGGCACATTGTAAGTACTCAAAGAAATGTGAGGTGAATGGAAGGATAAATAACTAAATTATATAGAATTATACTGAAAAGGGCCTCTTTTGAGAGTATAGAAGTGGGTTACTGTCCCCAGATTATCATAATAGACCTGGACTATGACATTATATCAGATATCCTCGCTAAGTAGCTTTTGGTAATACAAAATTACCTGTTACTACTTCTGAAGTATTTTGAGACCCTCAGAAATGGGCATTTCAGAAATATATTTTTATTATGTCCATTTCCATACCAATATGTACATGTAGACAGCTGAATTATGCCAGTGACCAAATAACTTGACTACTGTGGAATTGGACTCATTTGATTTATAAGGGATCATTTGTACATCCTAGAATATGCCAAGTTGGGTCCAGAAGGCTGTGAACAACTATACCATGTAGCAAATGAATTTTATTACCAGAGATGTAGAAAGTAGATATAATGTTTATCACCAGCATAATGTGTTCTGGATACCAAAGGTGGAGGGAAGGTTTTCTTGCATAAAATTTGAATGTACTTGGTATGGATTTAAGAATTACTTTTTCTATGTGTAATTCAGGCATTTAATATCAACTGGTGATTCTCCTAAGATTATTTTTTGCATGAGAAACTAGTTTTAGTTGAATTTTATAAAACACTAGCATGTATAGCCTTTGCTAGTTTCTCTACTTATTCTACAAGTTGAGAAAGTCAAAATGTCAAATGCTATAGAAACTAACTTCCCAAGAGTCTATTGCAATTTAAGGAAATTAATCATTTACTCTTCTTGTCACTGCAACAAGAAAGGAGCTATGCTCAAGTGTGCCAGTGTGAAAATTTTTACATGGTTTTACTCATAAGGGGATATTTTTTCTGTGTATTTACTCTCAGGGAGTACACATTTAATGATTCAAATGTCATTATTTTTATTCCCATTGTGCATCTTTGGTATATAATAAAATACTATGAATAATAAAATATTGTGTACAACCTGTTCAGAAGTTGTCTGAGTGCTACCAAAGAATAAATTCACTCTCCTTGTAGTTCAAGTAATACCTTAAATCTATTTGGACATACGCTTTCAAGGACTTGAATGATTGAAAAGAGTAATATGTGATTCTCAATTAAGCTAGTATGACTTGCATTCTTGTTTGTACTGATATATTGCTGACTAATCACAAGGCATAAATAATAAGCATAAATGATAACCCTTATCTCAGAAGTTTGTGAGCCTGTTGAAGAGAAGGAACCACATATAAATCAATAAGAACACAATTATGTACTTAGCTCTTTAGAGCTCTGTTCATGGTTAGAAGGTATTTAGGAGAGAAGATAGCCTTAGGCTCTGAGGAAGAGGCTTTGAGGCCAAATGGACTTCTTCCTATTGTTGATGTTGATGATAGTCCCAATGAGGAACTTGTCTTCCCCAGTTTTTACTAGAATCTTCTTTGTGAGTGGGAGATAGGAAAAGGGGAATTGAATCTACTTTTTGGGAGGGCTCAAGGTTAAAAGCAAGGAATCAAGAGTCAACAGATCTTCAACATTTTTTGGAACCAAAAGGTACTTTTACCATACTTTCCTCATTGAGGAAATAGAACTACAGAACTATGCTTTGGGCATAGGTAATTTTACTTAATCCTTTGAGACTTGTAGTAGTAAGGAAATAACTCCTTAAAAAACAATATATATATATATATATTGAACTCCTTCCCTAAACTTTTTGCTTTTTTTTTTTTTTTTTTTGGTGATAGCGTTATTTTTGGTGTTTAAAGTAATATGTGTTTTACTTTAAAATATTCATTATAACTGCCACCAGAAGCAAACCAATAACCTGCTTTGCACTTAGAATTTCATTCACTAAGGAAAATAAATCACTAATACATGCTTTTTTTTTTTTTTTTTCATTTAGGAGAATAATTTACATTCTTTGAGCATAATGTCATTGCACTTCCTGGGGCCAAGAAAGTATATTCATCTAGGAAGTAATGCTGAGAAATTTAAGAAAAGACTTGAACTATTTTAAAATAGAGTAGGTTCTTGCAAGCAAAGCTAATTGCATCTTTGGAATGTTTGGAGGGTTATTTAACACTTACCCAGATATTGGCTATTACATTATGAGGCATTCCAACCAGTCATATGAACTGTCTCAAATTATCCAAGAGATTTAAATTTGCTTGCAGAAGTAAACAAATGGTTGGGTCTGTGTATCTGCTCTCATTACAAAGCACAGTTTTGTCTACAGGATTCCAAATGTAAAGCAGCTTTGCTCATAGGAACTTGTGTCATCGATGGTAGCATGACATCTGAGAGGAATGCTGTCTGTTTACTCCAGTTGCTAGAGAAAGAAGTCACAGACATCCCTTTGCTTTCTAAAGACCTGGCAGAACCATTTATGAAGGAACTGCTGGTATCTGATGAGTTATCTGTTGCCCGTGTAACACATACTCCTGTTTTTCTCAGTATTAGAACAGCCTAGGTGGAAGTGAAGGAAAAATTGCAGGTTCTGAGCTTCAAGAAGTAAATCGTTTGAGGAGGCACTGGAAAGGCTGAGGCTAGAGATCTGTCTCAAATAATCCACATTCCAGACCTTCCTGTGCCAAAAGTAACTGAGTGATCTTAAAAAATTCACACACTCTTCTGGTCTTCTCTGTCTTTCTTAGTACAAAATGGAGTTTGATCTAGGAAATCTCGAAGCTCTCTATCAGTTCTAATAAAAAGGCCTTTTTAGAATTTCCTATTTATTTCTAAGAAAGGCTTTGACATTTGAGGAGAGAACAAACTTGCTATCCCACCTGAAAATGGAGAGAGAAAGGCAAAGAATGGGCAACATTGTAGGCTTTCAACTATGATTCCTTTTCTCCTTCTATTTGCTTTCTTTTTCCATTATCTGATTTTCTCTAAAGTAACATTACCCAAATGCATAAAATGAAATTACATCTGTTCAGACTGTATGCCTAGTGATGATGATTAACGTCCTGGTAATTATACAGGGCTCAGTGCAAACCAATGCAGGAGTCTACTGTAGGGTTGAATAAAGCTTTCTATTTGACATTCCAATCTCATTTAAAGTGTACGATGTGAGAGAATTCATTTTAATATATTATCTTCTTTTATATAATACTATCTTTTTTCAACAATGCTTTCTTGAAGATCTGAAATTCCACCATGTTGGCTTCTGGCATATTGTGAAATGGCTGCTTTAGTGTTGGCACAGGTTATGCTTCATATACTTATTAGTAAAAGAAAAGAAGTGATAAAACCTGGACATTGACATATGCCCAAATAGGAGTTATACATGTTTCTTAGTGAGTCAAATAAGAGATCAAAATAAAGGATCTTGATAAAAATATGACAGTAGCTTGCTTTGGTAGCACCACTTGGACAGATCCCTGTTACTACCATACCCTAGAGACCTGGTGGGTTCCTGCTAACAGTGCTGACAGGTACCTTTTTCACAGCAATACAAAATTTAAGTTATCTCAGGAAAACCTTTCTCTACTACTCAATATTCAAGCATTTTTATTTCTAATAATGCCTAGTTAATGTTACTCTTCTCAGCCCTCATCTAGATGATCTCAGTTCTCCAATGCGGCCATAATACTTGATGTTCTCATTGACCACATTTTAGTCACTTATTCTGCATATATTTGCTATATGTCTACCATTTTCAAGGTATGCATGAGCAAGACCATGTGTGTGGAAAGGTCAGAGTCCCCACCTACAATGATTTATATTGGTGAAGGGGTATGAAAAACATGTGTCATGGGAAAAATGCAAGACCAAAATGCCAGCATGACAGCCATAGAGCATATGTCATGAGGAAGTGTCTTTATTTCCAAATGTTTATTTTCTTTAATGCCAAGTATTTGTATTTAAAGGCAGGAAGCTTACTACTGATGGGAATAATCAGGGGAGGCTCCACATAGGAAGTGTAGCTTGAGGGAGCATTGAAAGATGCAAAGAATTGAGGAAGGAAAGAAGACAGGGTGGTGTGAACCAAGGCATTGTTTCTCAAAGGCTGTGTGCCACTGCTGATGTGCACAAGATATAGATATAATATTAAATAATATGGAACTACAGAGTGAAAACGTTTTCCTCACTTATTTTTCAATGCTTTTATTCTGACCAGAAAAAACGGGGAGGGCCTCAGTTTCACACTAATGAACCGTTAACCCCTTTTCATTCTTGGTAGTTAACTAGTCCCTCTTCCTTCCCTCCATTCTTTAACATGCAGCCAGTAGGTTCCTAGGCTCAGAGATGAAAGCAGAATGATGGTAACTATAATTCAGTGAAAACTCCCTCAGACTGCATTTATTAATTTTTTTAGTTCTCTTTACCTTATAGAAAGTAATGCTGGGTTTTCAAGTTAAATTATGGTATAAAACATTTTAATCAAATACATATATTTACAGGAGAACTTATATAATATAAGAGAAAACGGAGGCAAATAATAGTACAAGGGTTAGGTAGGTAGGGCTAAGTTTGGGCACTATTTGAATGAACTTGGGAAAACAATTACAGCATAAATTATAGTTGGGATGGTAAATTGCTAAATGTGATAATAAGGAGAGTCATGATGGGAAGTAACTAAATAAGATTTGAAAGATAGGTTGTGAGTAGGTCAAGGATCAGGAATACTAGGTTTATGAACTTTATTCATGTGTCTAGGATTCCATGCCACCTCATTTACGCAGATATAATTTTTTTCAGATATCAGGTACTGCAGTAAGTCTTTTACATATAATTATCACCTTAAAAAATTTTTTTTTTCACAACCACCCTAAGAGAAAAGTATTAGCCTGAGTTTACAAGTGAAGGGTCCTACTAAAGGGCACACAGCTAATCCGTAATACAAATGAGTTTGGAACTTAGGCCTATTTGATTCTAAAACTTCTGTTCTTCATCATACCTGGAAGCCCTATTTATCTGCAAGCCCCAACATGAATACTAGCTTTTCTGAAGCCTAACTTTCCAACAGATGTCCAATTTTTTCCTTTGGTCATTCTGCATGAGCACTATGCATTTCTGGGTGGTAATTTTCTTTTCCCCTTCACTGGTATTATTTATCTGGCCACCTGATGACTAGGTTGTAAGTGCCTATAAGGCCTATTCACATGTCCCAAGGCATCAGCACTGTACTTGTCTCATGGCCAAGGCTCATATTGTTTGCACTGAACTATATTTTCCTGCTCTGCCATGGCTTATCACAGAAGCACAGCTGCACCTCCTCAGAGTGGAAGTCAGAATAGGAGCTCTGGAGATTACTCAGGAGTTACCTGAAAAGGCTTCGCTTTTGTCAAATTCCAAGAATCGAATTAATTAGTTTTGAGCCAATCAGCAATGCTTTGGATTTTTAAAATCATTTTGGGCTGTTTTCATTCCTGGGTTTTATAATGCTTGGGTTAAATAGCACAAAAAAGGGATACCTGGTAATTATAGACTTTTAGATCTCAGAATTTAAAAAACTGCCTCTCTCAACTCTTTTATTTCAGTTTCCTTCAATGAGGAAACTGAAGACTAAGGAGGTTTCATGAGTTGCTTAAGGCCAATAGGGCAGGCCTCAGTTAAAGATCTCTTGATCTCTGATAGTAAATTTTTCTCCATATTGATGGCTTTGAGTTTGGGGGTCATGTGTTCTTCTTCCCACCCAACATAAAAATCTCTTGACTACAGTATCCTTGAGTAATGTCAGTAGGTGCTGCTCATGAGCCTGGAACAGGAATGCATTATTTTTGGAAGCAATCTATTCCATTTTAAATTAAGGAGTGCTTTTTTCTGTCTTGAACCCTGAGAACTTCCTAATCATAACTGGCCAGAACCAATGACTAACCCACAAAAGCCAGCTCCTTTGACTTTAGACAAGGTCAAGTTCATGGCGCAATTTACCTTCTAGAGCTCCACTATGGAATGGGTCAGAGTGAAACTTTACCAGAAACCCTGTCCACTCATAGCTCTTTCTCCACTTCTCAGTCCTGCTCCCCTCATTCCCTCATAGTCTCTTCCTGAGAGTACTTCCTTAGTGAACTGGTATATCTTTAGACAAGGTCAAGTTCATGGCGCAATTTACCTTCTAGAGCTCCACTATGGAATGGGTCAGAGTGAAACTTTACCAGAAACCCTGTCCACTCATAGCTCTTTCTCCACTTCTCAGTCCTGCTCCCCTCATTCCCTCATAGTCTCTTCCTGAGAGTACTTCCTTAGTGAACTGGTATATCCCGATCCTGTATCAGTTGTGCATTTAGGGAACTTGACCTCAGATATGGACCAAGGCCATGATGTTAGGTGATAATAAAGCTGGTTATTTAACTAGGTCTAACTGAATCCAAATCCTGTTCTCTTAACCACCAAGTTCTCATGGATGAGGAATCTCCAGTATGTTCTCCCTAACCCAATGTGTCTTCTATACTAAGTCATCTTGGCCTTGAGGATGGTCGGTCACTGGTTCAGAGTAAAGTTTATGATACTGGCTCAGCCATACCCAAGACCTATGTCCACTATTAGCAGAGGTCCATTCACCCTCTACCTATTCCTTGGAGACTTCCATACTTACATAGCCCCTGCTGTTGTTACCTTGGGGCTGTATCTCTTCCTTTTCACTCATCCCTCAGGGGTATAGACCAACATCCTGATTGGAGCTCCACCCTCCCAGTTCCCCAAAGTGAGTCAGCTTATTAGCTCAATTTTGCTTCTCTTGTTCAGCCACATTTATTTGGGATAGACTAGTTCTCCATGCCCTGGGAATTGTACACTGGTATTCACTAATGTTCAGAAACTAAGATGACAGTTTGACACTTGAATGCCTTTTAGGTAAACAATAGTTTTTATTGGGGCCATAGCAGTGGGTTTATTTATAACTCCTGCCACCACACACTAGCACTTAATGGGGTGGTGGGGAGAGACAGTTGAAAGGCTGCTTAGGGACCTAGGGGAAGTAGGAGGATCAAGACTTAGCAGAGAGTCTATGTGTCAATCTGGAAAGATAATTGGGCTAACCCTGCAAGAGAACAGCTTGTTCCAGCCCATTCCATTTTTAGATCCTCTAACACATAGTGAAAGATTCAGCAGACAAGTCAACAGGTCTTGGATTTAATTGTCTTTTTTTCCATGAACCCAACATGTATTTTGGTTTTGTAGTTTGTTCTTTGACCACCACATGCAGATCCCTTTGGGGGTTTCTTGGCCTAGTCAATACTTCCTTGTCAATGATGACTCCATTTTCCCATTTGGTAGTAATTACTTGGCAGTTACACAGTTTCTCTCCCATCCTCACACACACACACACACACACACACACACGCAAAAATAAATAAATAAAGGACTGGTGTCTTATCAGTAGGCTCTCCTTTTCTTAGACAATCTATTCCACTTCAGAAATGGCTCCACTCTCTTCAACATTGCCACATTTTGTGTGTATGTGTGTGTATGTGTGTGGCTGAAGTACAGCTGTAGGTAATTTGGTCACAATTTTAGTTGTGCCAGAGTAAAATGAAAATATTAGCCATCCCTACAGAGTGTCAGCAAACTGCAAATGGAAACGCACCTTTGAAGGCAGCTGAATCCAACTGGGAATTGAGAAACTAATAGAAATTTAGAATAACAGGCAAGCTTGCAATGAACCGTTCATGAGTTCAGAAACCTGGTTTCTTTGGTAATTTGAATGAGCAGCTTCGCTAATAAAGTTTGTCTATGTTTAGTGAACCTTCTGGCTCTAGCTGTCATTCACAAACAACCTGAATTATCACTTTTCCATCAAATGTTGCCCTTCCCTTTAGCATGTTGGCTCTTAGAGCAGATTTTCTCCATTGTAGGCAGGGAATGAAGAAAGAAAAAGATAGAGGTTTTAGCACTATCTGGGGCAGGCTGGCCTCTATCTACAACAGGGATGAAACATGTTTATTTCATGAAGGTAACTTTGGATGAAAGTCAAGTAGTACTACATTTATTGGAAAGGGCAGCTTTCAATAGAAATTCTCAATTATGATCAGTATCTACCACTAGTTCTTGACCCTGCTACTTGGTAGATCTCCAAGTGCCATGATCCCCTTCCTCTGACCACAGTGGATTTTAATGTCAGGAAAATGAGCCAATGTCACAAGCAGCTTCAAAATGTTAACAATCCTACAATAATCTTCTGCACCAGTACAGCATGTTAGAGTGTGCCTACCAACCCTTATTTATGTGCTCTTGGCCCTTTTTGTATAACTTTGCTTTCCCCAGTGGAACAGAACCGTATGTTCCTCAAGAAAATACAAAGTGTTACCCATTCAAAATATATTCACAAATACATTAGGCATCCCTTTTGCATTCTCTGCAGTTTCCCCAGCAGTTCAAGTGATGTTCTCAAGGAAATGGTTATCAACAGGATTGATTTTTCCATTTGGCCCCTGGAATTGCTGAACATGACAGATGGCCAGGTGTGGGGTGCTGAGGGCTCTGGGAGAGCTGAGAAAAGACCCAGGGATCAAAGGGCAGGCTGAGCAGTCTGAAGGAATGGCTTCAATGCAAGTAAAGAAGAGCTGTGAAGGGCTCAAACACTAGGTTTTTCTCCACCTTATATTGTAGCTATGTGATGGTACAGAAGATACTTAACATCTCTGAAACCATTTCCTCATGTTATGAGGTTATTGTGAGGGCTAGATGAGAGATTCATGCAAAGTCTTAGCATAGTCCCTTGTAAGAGGCTAATATTTTGGCTTGGGTACGATTCTCATCATCACTAATTAGGGCTTTTGTTCAAAAGTGTTATTTTTTAGTGTCACCTTACATTTCTAGGGATCATAAAGATCTGTTGCATCTAAACTTTTAAAATAGGTGACCGATGTGTGAGGAGGTGAGCATTCATGCATAGGTGCCAATAGTTGTGATGAACACACATGTTGCTTTCTGCAGGCAAACAGTTTAAGAGCTGGAAAAGGTTGTCTTCCAATAAAGAGTCTTTTAGAAGCCATTTTAAAAATTTGTTCATCAAAATCTTTTTCTAGGGAAACAATATATTTGTTTATGTATTTAACAAGCACCTATATAATTTTTACTAAGTGCCAAGCATGTTCATCTTTATTTCAACACCATGAAGTCAGTTATATCATTATCCCCATTGTACAGATATGTACTATGAGGCACAAGGCATTAAGCAAGTTGCTCAAGATCCTGCAGGTAGTAGGCTGCCCAGGATTCTAACCCAGTCAGGCTGGTTTCAGAGCCTGTGCTTGCAAGTGTCAGGCTAGGCCATTCTAGCCCATTTATATTGTGGGGTTTTTTTGAATACCAGGAGTTGGGATTATTTAAATTGTTCTGTGTGTCTGTCAGGATGGGATTTCTGGGTTGATATACAGTAAGTTTCTCTAGTGAGTTAAGGGATGTGCATTAACCAGGGATTTCCCCTCTGTATGAGGTTTTACACACAGGGAGTTAGGGAAGGTGGGAGGCAGCAGATAGGTGTTAAGGACTCCCTTTTAAGAACCTTTGTCAGGGTATTAGAAGTCACTGCAGTTGAGTAAATTAGTTTTTTTTCTTGAATAAATCTAAACAAGATTCTGAAACCTTTATTATCTTGGTCAGGACAGCAGCACAGGTGGACGTTGTTTGTCTCTTCAAGAAACCACATCAAAATTACAACTAAAATATAAAACAACCATTAGCCAGAACCATCAGAGATCGAGGTGAATGGAAGTCTGGCAACTACATAATTAAAGAAACCACATCCATCAAGACTGGTAGGAGGGGCACAGATGCAGAATGTGCTAGTCTCCCACCCATGCATGGTGCATGAAAATTCAGAAGGAATATTTCAGGAGCAAGGACTCCCAGACCACACTAGGCCCTCAGCCCAGAGTTCCAGTCTCAGGGAGATAAGTCTCAACTTCTGGCTGCAAAACCTAGCAGGGACTGACTCAGTGGAAAAACCTTTTGGAGGGCCAGGCAGTTCACCTTAAAGAACCCACACACAGACTCACCGATCGAGACTCACTCCCCCTGAGCTGCAGCATCAGGTAGCAGCTTGAAAGGCACCAGTGGTATACAGGAGGAAACTGAAGTGTCTGGCATCAAGGTGAGCAGAGGCACCTGTCTTTTTTCTAAACCCTCCCCCGACAGAGCCAGCATGCTGATGCCATACCTGATGCCATATCCACCAACTTGGCTAACAGTTTAACTTGCCTTGGATGTCTCCACAGACTCTGCCCCACCCAACTGATGGGCCCGCTCAAATTGATTTTCCATATGAATGACTGGTCTTGGCTCAGGCCTCACAACTTCCTAACTCCTCTCAAACAAACAATAGCTAGCCTCAGGGAACCCCAGGCCTGGCACTAGCAGCAGCCAGCCTAGATTCACAACTTGGCTTCACCTGGGAATCTCTAAGTGCAGCAAAAGTATCAGCTATCTCCTATTGCTTTGTAGCTCAGGCAGGGTTTCCCAGATAAAACACAGATGGGTGTTGACCTTGAACTGCACCACCCAAGAAACCCCAAGTCCAGTTTACCCAGTGGTCAGCTACAGAGCACATAGGAGCACAACAACTCTGTCCCTGAACAACTGATTCTCCACAGGGGGCAGATGTTGGTGGCCAGAGGTCACAGCTAGTCCTTGCAGCTGACTGGTCTGGGTAAATCCCTCCCATTGATCTGCAAACAGAAGCCAAGACTCAAGTACAAGTGGAGGGTGTACTTAAGCCCACACAAAGGGTGCACCTTGAATACCCAGCTTGGGTGATAGGGGAGGCTATGACACTGGACCCTACAGGACACCTACTACATTAGACCATGCTACCAAGACACGGAGTCAAAGCAGCTCTACCTAACACACAAAAACAAACATAGGGAAACTGCCAAACTGAGGGGACAAAGAAATATGGTCCAAATGAAAGAATAGAACAAAACCCCAGAAAAAGAACTAAACCAAACAGAGATAGCCAACCTATTAGACACAGAGTTCAAAACACTGGTGATCAGGATGCTCAGAGAAATGATTGCATGTGGTAACAAAATAAAGGAAGAAGTAAAGTTTATACAAAGTGAAATAAAGAAAAATATACAGGAACCAACCATGCTGGGAAGGAATCTGGGATTCAAATCAATGATTTGGAACAAAAAGAAAAAATAAAACATTCACCTAGAACAGAAAGAAGAAACAAGAATTGAAAAAACATGAGGAGAGGATTAGGAACTCCTGGGACAACTTTAAACATACTGACATCTGAATCACAGGGGTGCCACAAGAAGAGGAAGAGCAAGAAATTGAAAACTTGTGTGAAACAATAATGAAGGAAAACTTCCCTAGTTTGATGAAGGAAATAGACACACAATTCCAAGAAGCACAGACATTCCCAAACAAGCTAGACCCAAAGTTTAAGGATAAAAGAGAGAACCTTAAAAGCAGCAAGAGAAAAGCAGAGTTACCTACAAAGGAGTTCCCATAAGACTATCAACTGATTTCTCAAAAACACTGCAGGCAAGAAGTATTCAAAGTAATGAAAAGCAAGGACCTACAACTGAGATTACTTTATCCAGCAAAGTTATCATTTATGTAGCATGGAAAGGCAGATAAAGTGCTTCCCAGGCAAGGTAAAGCTAAAGGAGTTCATCAGTAAGTCATTATTATATGAAATGTTAGAGGGGCTTCTTTAAGAAAAAGAAGAAGAAGAAAACTGTGCACATTAAAATTACAACAAACTTACAACCATCAACAACTGAATCTAAGAAATGAAAACAAAAACAAAACTAAGCAAACAACCAGAACGAGAACAGCATCATAAGTATGGGAAGTAGTTGAAGGGTTATCAGCTGGGAGAGGAAAAGGGGATAATGGGGGAAATGGGCAGGGATCAAGAAGTATAACTGGTAGAGATTCAATAGACAGGGGATGTTAAGAATAGTATCGGAAAGGGTGAAGCCAAAGAACTTACAGGTAGGATCCATGGACACGAACTAAGGGGCAGGGTAACTTATGGGCAGAGGGAGTAAAAGGAAAAAAGTTGGGACAACTGTAACAGCATAATCAATAAAGTATACTTTACAATGATTCTGAAACCTTTGGCATTCTGAATTACTTAAAGAATCCCTGCTTAGTGACTCAAATAATTCTATTCCATGCAAACAGAAGACCTCTACGCTGAGACCAAGATTTTATCACTTCTATTTTTGCTTCATAAGTAAACTCACAATTTTAAGAAAATTTAAAACTCCATAATGAATTACAATGGATTTAAGTGTTTTTAAGATTTAATTGTATGCATGCTTTGGAAGAAGTTGATGGACTTGTCTTTTCACTAATTATCCCTGATTCACCTACAGTGTTGGTATTGCTTTCACGATACCCATCTGACCATGTTTTTAGTTAGAAAATGCCATGAGCTTTCCTTGCACATGTTCTCCTTATTTCCTTCCTGTATTACTAGCCACTCCTTCCTGGCCCCTTTGTCCTTTCCTCCACTTTTCTGAGACGTCACAAAGTCAAGTGCTCCAGAGCTCAGCCTGTGGGTAGATCCTATCATTCCTCTGCTCAAAATGGTACGATAACTTGACCCTTATCATCCAGTCCTTTTTCTTTGGAGTAATTGCTAATTGTATTTGTGTTCTAGAGCTGCCATAACACAGTACTACAAAGTGAGTACTTTGTAGTGGCTTAAACAACAAAAATTTATTGTCTGCCAGTTTTGGAGGCCAGAAGTCTGAGAGCAAGGTGTCAGCAGGGCCAGGCTCCTGCTAAAGGCACTGGGAGGGATCTGTTCCAGGCCTGTCTCCTGGCTTCTGGGAGTTCCTTACATTGTGGCAGCATCACTCTAGTCTTAACATGATGTTCCCCCTGTGTGCATGTTTCTGTGTCCAAATTTATCCTTTAAATAATAATAATAATAATAATAATAATAATGCCATGACTGGTAGCATAGTGGATAAGGCACCAGCCTGTGAACCCAGCCAGGTTTGATTCCCCAGCCAGGGCACAAAGCCAGGTTGCAAGTCAGGTCTCCAGCCAGGTCCATAGCTGGAGGCAGATGAAAGGCAACTGTACATTGATCTCTCTCTCCTTCTCTGCCTCTCTTCCTCTTTCTCTGGAAGTAATAAATAAAATTCTTTTATAAATAAATAAATTAATAATAATAATAATAATGGCACTAGTGTTACAGGACCAGGGGGCCCACTTCACTCTAGTTCAATGACCTCATTAACTACATCAGCAATGACTCTGTTTATAAGGACATGCTGTGAGAACCCCAGTACATGAATTTGGGGGGAATACAATCCAACCCACAGCCCTACTTTGCTTCTCCTTACTCAATGTTGGGGTGCTTCGCTCCCCTCTTTGCTGTTCCTTGAATACTTGTATATGATCCCCATCAAGACCTTTGCCTTGTCTGTTACCTCTGCATGAAATACCCCTTAACCCCAACTGTTTATATGGCCCACAAATTGCTCCCTCTCCAGCCTGTCTTGAAATATGCCCTCCTCAGTAATGCCTTCTTCCCTGACCCTCCTATATAAAATCATAACTCCACTGTTCCCCATGCTTCTCAGTTCCCCCGTCCTTGTTTTTCTTTATTTTACAGTTCTTACTATCTTCTAGCATACAGTACTTGGTCATTTGTAGCATCTTACTTACTTATTTGCAGGTTTTGTTGTCTATTATTTGTCTCCTCCATCCCCACTCCAACATTGGAATGTAAGCCCAGTGAGGGGCTCTCTGTCTGATTTATTCTCTGGTGTATTCCAGACACCTACAATAGTAGTTGAGCATAAGGGCAGGTCAAGAAATGTGTGTAGAACCCTGGTTGGTGGCACAGTGGATAAGACACTGGCCTGTGAACCCAAAGGTCATTGGTTCAATTCCTCACCAGAGCATATAACTAGGTTGCAAGCAAGGTCTCCAGCCAGGTCCTGCTGGAGGCAGGTGAAAAGCAACCATACATTGACATCTCCCTCCCTCTCTGCCTCTCTTCCTTCCCCTCTCTCTAAAAATAATAAATAAAATCTTTTTTAAAAATGTGTGTAGCTTTTGTATTTTTCTTAGTGAGGTTAGCTATAAAGAGACCTACCTTCCATATATTGGTGTAAAGCAATTATACTACTTTCTAAAGCACTGTGTCATTACTTCCCATTGGATCCTCCACCTGGGACCTTTAACCAAATGTCACATTCGGGACGGCTGCACATCCTAATGGGGCTTGCCATCCCCCCTTCTGAGAGCTCAACATTTTCCATGTACCGAATAAAACCAAAACCCTTGTGATGATGTAATCAGAGGCCTCATTTGACTTGTTTCCACTGTCATTTAGCTCATGGAAAAGCAATCATTGAGACTCCGGGAAGAAACTGAGTATCAAGTTGAGAACTCAGGTGTCATGACTTGCTGTGATTTTCCTACTAGCATCAAAAAGCAAAAAGCTCCTAAAGTGACCGCAAAGTGCTCTAGGAGACAGTTCCCTGGCTTCAGTAGAGTGGATGAGGTTTAAACTGCTCACGAATGTCACATCCAATTTCTTTAATAATTATATCAAAGCCTCTCTTAGGCCCCTAGCCAATGTCAGGAGCCATTCCCAGCAGAATCGCTGAACTAGTCAACCCACTCTGTGCTTCTTGGTCTTAAAATCCATCACTTTATATTAAAATTATCTATCTGTTATGATCCTTTGTCCTCATAAATGTTGTCTATTTTTATGAGCCTGTGTCCTCATAGAAAATGAAGTTTAATGAGGGCAAGCATGTCCTGCCCATTGTTGGCTTGCCTTCTGGTGCCCATAGAGATGGTGACACAGGTAGATGCCTAAGAAATGCTTCTTAACTCCACCTGAAGTGCAGCCACAGAATAGAGTCTCACGCAGGCTACCCCATCACCCAGCCTTGCCTTGGCCATTTTGAGTTAGTTTCAGTTTTTTCAACTCATGAATGGCTTTTAAAAATAAATGCCTTAACACCACTTTAAGCCATATTTCTGCCAGAGGGAAGATTGGTGGTTTTAGGTAAGCATGGAAAGGGTTTCTTCTGACACTATGAGGCCCAGGAGGTGGACTATCTCAACCAGGCATGAAAAACAAATGAAACGAATGAAACTTCATGGGGGGAGACCTGGCCACCTAGATGTGGAAAACATGTCATTGATTTTTTTCCCTCCACACTCATTCATGGATGGCGACATTATCCATGACTGACCATAAAACAGCAGGGGTATCAGGAGGTAGAAGTTGACTGAGGCTACACATTTGATCCCTCAATCCACAGATAATAAACTCATCTTAGTCCCTGTTTAGCCACCTGTCATATGCTTCCTGAACAATGTCTCTTTTTTTCTCTGTAGTCCTGTGGGTGCTGTCCACACACATCCATCCAGAGGAAGATGCTGGGTTTGATCGCAGAGGTAGCTCTTTTGGATGGGCACGGTTTCTTTCTGAAGAGAATTTTTGAGGAACCTAATGAAACTTAAGTTTCAGGGCCTTTTGCTTGCCTTGGTAGGGACCACAGCATGTCTCATTAGTCATTTCTGTTTATAAAACTTTTGAAAGTGATGTATTCTAACCACAACAGATTCATTGTCCTGGCACTTGCCATTTGCATTTCTCCTCTGCCCCACTTTTTCCTCCCTGGGGCTGCAGGCAATTTTGGGATTCAGCTAAAGTGGACGTTGAATTGGCCATGCATTTATTTGGTTTAGGTTGAGTAGAATATGTGTATTTATGTATTTACTGAATTAGCAGTAATTTCCGGATGTAGCTATTGCTTGTTGTCCTGGGAAAAGAATGAATGGCTTGCAGCCATAGTAGGACCATGCAAGTTGTGATTCAGCAGGTTTCAGTTTCAGGACACAGCAGTGCAGGTACTTAGCTGATCACCTCAGGATGAGCAGCTCCCATGATGCCCTGCAGCCAAATTATGTGAACAAAAAAGGGGAAAGGATTAAAATAGAGCCAACACCTGGTTTGTGAAAAGGATCACAATGGGTATGTCAGACAGTCAATTAATAAAGCCATTATGTTATTTTTCTGGATTTTATGTTGTTTGTCAGCTTTTTACAAATTGTCATTTTGTGATTCTTCTCATCCTAAGTGAATCTTCATTTTTACTTCTAATATATTTTTGCTTACAAAATTCATCTTGTTAAAAAAATAACTAATATGTCAAAAACCCAGATACCCCCTGCCTCTGCCATGTCAATTCTCTTTAATTTGTTATACTTTGACAAGTCTTCTGGGGTATAATGCATAAACTTTCAAATAAAAATAAAGTTTAATTGAATTTTTAGTTAATATTCAGAATTTACGCAACTTCTGAAAACATGTAGAAATTAAATAATCATTATCAAGTTTTAAATATGAGAAAAATAACCCTATTGTTCCATTTTCATAGAACAAGTGAAGTTGGGCAAGTTGAGTAGATTTTCATAACTTGAACACTTCAATAAATTACTCAGAGTTCTTATCTATCTGCATTCTAAATGGAGTTGTGTCATCTACATAGAAAATTACATTTCTACATTAATTTTCTTCCTAATTATTTGTAGATGGTATGACAGGATTTCTAAGTGATACTTTTATTGAATGTCTTTATTCTCTGTATACAGTAGACACTTACTTACTAGCCAAATCTAGCCAAATCTCCAAAATTTCTGAGAGAGAAAATTATGGTGAAATGTTTGATCATTTCTACTTGAACTGAAATTGACTAGTTAGAATGGGCCAAAGCATGTGTATTTGTTTCCTGGGTATAATTTTGTTTGACATTTCCAATTATCAACATAACTGCAGTAAAGATTTCGGAAAACATCAGTAATGTCACATAAAATCTCCTGTGAGGTGACAAATAATACCAGCTCATCCTTGAAATAAACTGCTCTCCAAGAATAGTTGTGATACTCAGCTTGGATAAAAGTTAAGTGGTTCAGAAAAACTTTCAGCTCAAGTGGTTCAGAAAAACTTTCAGCTCAAGTGTAAGCCAGTTGCACAACTTTGAACTAGTATGGAAGAACCATGGACATGGACAACAAGTGGGATTGACTTTGTAGGGGAGGGAGTTGGTGGGGAAGGGGACAGAGGGGAATAAAAAAATATGGATGTAATACAACAACAATGAAATTAAATTTAAAAAAAGAAATTAAACCTTTGAAACTTATGCTTTGACAACAGATAAATTTGGAAGATCATTAGCAACCATTTTATTTGAGCATATTTTTAGGATGAAGCCCATATGGAAAACAAAAGAGATCTTCCCCATTAGGTTTTTCTAATGAAGAAGAACCTGCCTTTCCTGTCCTCAGAGATTTGCCAATTAACTCCAAAGTGCATTACCCCATCCAAGTGTTGACCTTGACCAAAACCCTGACCTTTGGGTCTCTATTTCCTCATTTTATAAAACACTGGGTTGAAACCACATCCCCAACTCTATTTCCAGATCTGGTACAAATATTCTGTGGTCTCTCCATCTATGTATTAAATGGGTCATATCCATAAAGGAGAAGAAAGGTAATTAAAATAATTAGTAATTACTCTAGATGTAACAGATGCTGTAAGAGATGAAGATACCACTGAAGCCCTTAAGATTCCAATAAACTATTGTTTGACACATGAGCAAGAGTTATTCGATCGGGTAATCCTAGTTTGAGATCAACAATCTGACACATAGGACATGAGAACAGTCACACATTATTTAGAAATTCTGGGCTAAGATCTCTACATAGGGTTAAATTTGCACATGGACAAAGTTACCCACTGCTGTCCCCAATGACATAAGTTTTTTGCATACTAACATTTTGTCTGTTACTGACAGTCATGTGTTTTTCCCAGTGTTGAAAAGGTAATTGACTCTTGAGTTGAGTCTCTGATGAAATGGTTGCCTTATGTTTTGGAGCCACATTATATTTAAACAAACAAACAAAAAACATCTTCAAGCCATTCCAACTGAATGCTCAAGTTAATGGTATAATTTAAATGCTTACTTCTTTTTTCCTTTCTTTTAAATTATTTGCATGTTTACTGACTTACCTATATGTTAATGCTGACTTTTCATATTTGAGTTAGTTAAGTGTGTTTATTTGGATGCCACTGTGCTTCTCTTTTGAGGTCAAAATTTAGTGCTAATAGCAAGGGTTCAGCTGAGCTATTCATGACTAACTCACACTGTCACTGTGAGACATTCTTATAACTCATCATCTTTGCCTCCAAGTCTTACTTGACCATTTGGGACCATGAAACCTCAAATGTTTGGCCCAATTCTACAAGGGCTTTACCATTTACTTAACATTTCTTCTATGTGGGAAAATTTTTAAAGTAATTTCTGCCTTTTTAAAGATTGTACTGCTATTTCACTTTATTGTTTCATCCCAAAGATTTTCATCTTTAATATCATTTCCATGATAAAAAGCTATGCAAAGTCAGGGATGATGGAGATGTCAAGGAAGGGATTTGAAATAATATAAATCACATTTGGTAAAGCACAGAGGAAATAATAAAGGCAGATTAATATCTATATTGACACTTTTTTGAATTGTGCTTCCCTATAGGAATATGTATGCATATCTTAAAAAACAGAGCCAAAATTTCTGTTAAGATTAATTGGTATGGAGTGGTTATACACTTAGTGATTTCAAAGTAAAGCTTTTTTTTCACATGGGAAATAGAGTAGCCTAATTCACACAGGAGATCAAGTTTTCTTAGACACGGAATGGAGATAAATTCTGGCATATTTCTATAGTGAGTACATTATATTTTTCAACTTAGAAAACATTTAACTTTATTCTAGCCATTAGGTTTTTGAAGCACTTGACAACATAATTCATTAAAATCTGCTATGGAGCCTATGGAAAATTAGTATGATAATGTTTATTTTATTTACCTAAACCATTCTTGCTTTGAAATTATGAGTTCTAGCTAGCCTATTTTTAAAGATAAGTAAACCATTTATAATAATCTGAAATGTCATTTAATTTTTCTCCTTTTTAATGGTATTTACTTCCACAAGGGTGAGAGGAATTGATTTTTGTTAGGGCTCACTTTGTTCTGATTTTTTTTAAACAAAATATATTATTGATTAAAGTACAACCAGACCTTCTATTGTTTTACCAAAATTAGAACCACCAGTCATTCTCAGATATACAGGGTGAGCAAAAGTAGGTTTACAGTTGTGAGTGCGTAAAACAGTTTATTATTGTTTTATTATTTAGTAACTACTGTATTATTTTCTATATGAACAATGGTAACCCTACTTTTGCTCCACCTATATTTCTGACAAGGTGTCGCTTGGTATTGTCGGAATTGATGCAACTGTATTTAAGGCCCAGCCTCTGACACTGCGGGGCTCAGAGCTTAGGGCAGTGAAAGATATACAGCCCTCTAACCCAGAGATGGTTTTCCACAATGCTAGAATAGAGTAAACAAAAGTTCAGCGGATGACGAGGGAAGAAAAACAGAGGTAACTAGGATGAATGAGCAAGACAAAAAGAGGATCTGAAGTGGTACATTGCTGTGGTTTCAGGAATAGACTAAGATGAAAGTAGAGACAAGGACTGTGTAGTCCCTGAAATCAAATGCAAATATGAAGGAAGATTTAAAGAGATAAAAGAGGCACAGAATGTTAGAACAAGAATGGCCCATTGTTTTACAGTTAAGGAAACTGAGGCACGGAGGGGATAAGTAACTTACTAGAGGTCACGTATACTATCAGTACCATCATGGGACCAAATGCCTATCCGCTGAATCTCAGCTGCAAAAGTTTTTCTCACACACCATGCTAAGTTATTCAAGGTCAAAGCCTTCAGCAGTAACTGCTTCTTTAATTTGTGGTAGGTTGGCTTGGTTGCCATTGTTTTTTAATATCTATTTTTCTCCTAAGGACTTCTAAGCTTTTCTTCTGATTCCTGAATGTGGGGTATATGTTCACAATAACTTGCCCTTCACACGCACTAGTTTTGATCAGTACTTGAAATACCCAGAGACTTTTTTTTTTTTTTTTTATTCAGATCTTACAAGAGCATGCTTGGTATTTTCTAGAAAACAAGGCCCTCCCAAAAAAGTAGATGCTATATAACTCTTGTCTTGGTAAAACTTTGCCACGCAGAGACTGAATTGCACTTTGGAGACATTAGGCTTTATTTAGCATGAAGGTTTCTGCTGTAGCTTCTCATACATACACACATATGCTGGCACATGGGAAAGTCACCGCAAGGAAAGCAGCTGTCAATGCTCAGGCTACACAGGCTGTGCTCTGCAGAGCTCTAGCAGGTGCCATTCACATGAGACTACTTGGCTATGGTCTGAATATGCCTCCGGGAGCTCTGCCTTGCTCTGCAAAACCAGCACTCAGCTTAATGTGTTCCCAAAAGATTTTCAGTAATGGGAAACCACAGCAGCACCAGGAGTGTACGCGTTGGGAGGTCCATAAGGGTCCAGTTGCTCATCCTTGACCTTTCCCATGGATCACCAGACTTAGGCTCTGTTGTTGAAGATGTACTCCCCAGCCTTCGCCCAGATTCCTCACTGGGCTCTTTTTGTCTTAATAGATCCAGTGACTCCTTCAAACCATGACCTAAAACTTGTTACTTATATTCACGTGTAATAGGGAGAGTATCAGTGTTGCTTTCTAAAGCCAATATCACTCTTGGGGGCTTCAGTCTGGTTTTCCCCCTAATCTTTTCGTTAATTAAATCTTTATTGTATTCTTTTCCATTACTATTTAGTCCTCTTATAGCCCCTTCCCCTCTCCCTAATCTTGAACACAAATCCCACCCTCTGTGCTGTCTTCTTTAGTCCCTCTTACCTTTAATCCTTCCTTTCACTCATTTCTTCCCAACCCACCCAAGGTTGCTACTCTCCATTGTATTAGAGATCTGTATCCCTAATGAGTCAATATTTTACTTTCTTCTGATACCATGGAGGAGTGGGGAGATAGGGAGTAAGACAATAATACATGACAATTTTCTTGTATTGAAAACTTTTGTTTCTAGAAGTGACCCATTGTCTAGATTGGGAACCAACAAATGCACAAGACCTCAAGAATTCATGTCAATGGCCATGGGTTATATTTGAATGTGAGTACTTTATTCTCAGTATAGTTTTGAAGGAGATACACACACACACACACACACACACACACACACAAAGGCACAGACACAAATTACAAGTGGTACAGAGATCTAAGCCATGCCAGTTACCTATATTTTATAAAGATTAGGGTCAAAAGTTTAGCACAAAACAAAAATAATGTAAACTTTTAAATGTCCTGCTGATGGCAGAGTCTGAGAAGCACCAGGCTGTCACAACAATCTTGAAATACAGCTGGCCTTAAAGGCCCAGCGAGCTGTAACCCAGTACAAAACTAGTGGTTTTGTATGGGTCTGGGTGCAAGTTTATTGGGTTGAAGGATTTTCGTGTTTTCACCATACATGATGCCTATGAAAATAAAGATGCTTAGGTGGAAAGGGAGTTACCATTTAGGGTAGCTCTCATTCATAATACCGTGTGTTTTCATGTATTCTTTATTCAGATCAGATCACATGAAAGTCATGTTATTGTTTCAACTTAGAGCCCTGTGTGGGAGAGGAGACTCGTTTGCTCAACATGACGCAATCACAAAGGGACAGGCCAGAATTTGAGTCCAGTCTGTCTCTGCAGTAGGGGTTGGGGAACAGCCCCGCCTGCAGGCCCAGTTTGGCTCACCTCCTGGTTTGGAACAACATGTGGTTGAAGTGATTGAAAAGAATATTTTATGATAATACTTGCTTATGTATTTTCTACGGCTTCTTTCATGATTTGGCAGAGTTGAATATCTGTACTGGGGCTAGACTGCCTTCAACACCTAATATAATTAGTTTCTGGCCTTTTAAACAGAAAATTTGCTGATCTCTGCTCTAAAAGCTTACCCTTTAGGCCACACTTTCCCCACTATATTATGTTAAGCTTATGTTATAATTTCTAGATCATTTTGAATTATGTGAGAGTTTTAAAATGAAAATAATTACCTCCAACCCTTTGGGTGATAGTGGCATAGATGTGAAATTTTAGGAGCAGCTCAATGAAACCATAAAATAGATTCAATATTATGTTGATGGAAAATACAATAAATGTTCTACTCACACCATTGCTAGCTCCAAGACTCATTAGAAAAAATCATCCCAATTGACAAATAAAATGGAGGCTTATTCATGTACCACATCATCAATATATTTAGCTAATATGTATTCACTTATGTTCATCAGGTTATTTTTCAAAATAGAAATAAAGCAGAACATTAGCTGGAAATTTTTAATAAAGCCACATGCTTAATATTTGGTTCATAATGCCTCTGAAAGAAGCTAAACAAATTAGCCTCCCTATGAAAAAGGTTAATATTCAAGACACCTACTATGTACTATGTACTTTATTTCGTGTAACTGTATTATTCCTATAACACCATTTCATGGATAAGGGCCCCAGGGCTCAGAGGTAAAGTAACAGCCACAAATCATGCAGCTAATAAGTGACAAAGTCAAACCAGATGTTTCAACACCAAACTTGATATTCTTTTTATAAAACAAATTTCAAGACATTTATAATTTCAACCCTTAAACTAGTGTAGAATTACTTATCCCGGAGTCCAAACGACTCCCTGTCTAAACATTGCCCATTAGTTGACTCTTACTTCTGTCTGTTACTTATTAGCTGTTGAAAGGTAGAAAAGTAGTTGAAGTGACCATGGGGTCGCAGCTGTCTTTCACACACACATGTAGTTGAAGATGTTGACAAAAAAATAAGTGTTTTAATACCTTGATGCATTTTCATTCCTAGTTTTTATAGAATTTGGGAAAATAACTTTCTTGATTTTCATGTATATGAGAAATTTTACTTGTGATTGGTGGTTATCTCAATTTTGCACATGGTGTAGCATAAACATAGTTAAATAAAGACTAGATAATCAGTGGACTATTTCCTGTTACTTGGAACAGATAGCACATATATCAGACTTGATAATGAGAGAAGAGGTCAGCTACCAGGCCAACTTGAAACATCATGGTGTTAGATCATTGTGATAAAAGGTTACAGCAAATGTGCATGATATGTCATTGGTTACATAATATCAAAAATTGTGCCTTCTTTTGCTTAAAATATTTTGATTTTGAAATAGGAATCTTTTACAATCAGACAAAACCTGTTGTCATCTCTGAATCTTTATGTAATGCAAAACGTGTATTTACTTGTGCCCAAGAACAGAAATTGTCTGTACTTTCGCTTTAAAACTTTCAAACTTTGGAGGAATCAAGGACAGTTTGAATATTTATGAGATGAGTGTGTACTTGTGCATGTATCTTTTAAAAGGCTGAATTCCTGGTGGGCATGTAATTTGGCACAATGGTTCTGTTCTTTGGAAAGCAACTTTGCAATTTGTGCCAGGAGTTTTAGAAATGCTCTTACTCTTTGAAACAAAACTTTTCACTTCTAGGAATTTGCCTTGGAACAAATGTGAAAGATGTCCATTTTAAATAATCTGAGTATATAAGCATAAGAAAAAGATTAATAAACTATAGTATACCCAAAGCATGAACTACTTAGCAATTGGTAACATGATGTTAAAAATACGTATCTACTATCATGGGAAAAACAATTAAAAATACAAGGCTTACATTTTTAAAAATTTGATATCTCATATGCATATGTACTTCTATGATAACACTGATCAAAATGTGTTGCATTTTCTTTTTGATTTACTCCTGTTCCCCATTAGATGATACAATTTGAGGGCAAGGATTATGTCTTAGTCAATGCATGCTTCTTATTTTGAATAATTCTTGGTAGATTGTAGACAATCTATAACTTCTTTTGAATGAATAAGAAAGGTGAAAACAGAGTTTATGTAACAGAGCTACAATTTTACATTTTACATTTTATTTATTACTTTATTACACATGTGACAAAAATAGAGAAATTTTAAAGTGATAGTATATTTTATATATCCAAAAAGAAGAAAAGAAAGAGTTCTTTTTTCCAGAACTGTTTGTCACTTAGGTATCTATTGTTGAAATGATTCTTTTAATTTGGTTCTCATTTAAATGACCCTGTCTTAATGGGCCAACCTACAGGAGCAGATCCATTGATTGGTTTCCTCTCTATCCCAAGGTGTTCTTTAACAGAATGAAAGTACCCAACAATGTGATGTGGAATCATTATCGGCTCTAGTTTGAGGGACTGAGCCTTGAAATAATGAGTGTTTTGGGGTCCAATTCTGTTAATGCTCTTCACTCATCAGCTTTCATTTCATCAAAGGAAATCTTCCTTCGCAGACATTCCCTTTCTCTTAGAAACATCTTCCATCATGCTCCTCCTGCTAGGTAAATACATCTCAGACTGGAATCTAAATCAATACATCAAATTAATTACAATGAGTTGAGACCTGAAACCAAAAGAGAATGGATGACACCTAGCTCAAGTCAGAGGTCACTATGCTGACTTGCTTTTAAAATCTTTGAATGACCCATTTGAGATGTTTGTTGCTGTGTCTTGGTTGGAATTTATTTTTAGCAAGAGGACAGTGGAGAAGAATTAGTGCTGCAGAGCTCCTTTTTTTTTTTTTTTTTTTCTTCCCCAAAGAAAATGCGTTGTCAAACAGAAGCCTTCTGCATGATAGACAAACAAAACACACCTTACAGGTTTATAACTTCAATCAATAAGCTTGCAAATGTCCTAATGTAACTGGAATATGTCATCTCAGTTTGGTTGCCAAGAAGATAATCTAACTCCTGGTTTTATTTTCCCAACCATATCCTTTACTCAGAATCTGGAGCTGAAAATCTTTCAACAATTTAGCATAGGGATATTTTATGTAGAAAGATTTGATGTGTAATAAGACCAAGGGAGACATCTAACAGAGGAGAGATTCCATTTGCCTGTGTTATGAATGCCCAGCTCATCACCCCACCCATACCCAGATCATTTTAGGCTTCAATTCTTCAGGCTCCCATAGAATTTAGAAATGATCTGCAGTAGCCTAAAAGTTGGTTTTGTGAAAATTAGAAAATGGCACACTTGTCAGGCAAATCGATTAGTAAAAGAGGCTTTTTTGGATGGATAACGTAGCACCCTGAGGTGCAAGGTTGATCATCAGCCCTTTACCACCCCTTTGGCTGAGATCCTTCATGAATCAAGTGCTCTGGATGGCGGCCCTGGGTAAAAGGTGAATCTCTCACCTTAAGGTAAGAATTACAAGAGGTATTTGAAAAGTGTGGTATGAAAGGAATGCATCCAAATCTTGACTGGCAATGACCATATGTGTTTCAGTACCTACAGGTCTCAAAATAGTTCTCGACTATATCAGAGAATAGCTGATACCAAATCCAGCATGTATGAGTAACAATCTATTAGAATGTATGGACAATATTTGACCTACACACTGGCAATTTTCTTTGATCAGCAGTTCTTGGGCATCTCTGACTTCAAATGCGTCTTGTCTATTCTCCTTATACCTCGTGCCTTTATATTCTTTCTCCTTGTGCAAGCTGAGCTGATATCTTAAAGGGCTACACCATCTCTGTGCCTGGTCCTGTTAACTCTTGATACTGTTGAAAACAACTTTGATTTGATGGTAAGATATTTGAATGAACTTTGAAAAACTTTGACACTCATGTTTATGAGCTTTACTGCTGTATTATAGGAAAGAAAGGAAGTTAGAGAGAAATGGAGTGAGTAATGTAGGGGTGGAGGGAGAAAGAGAGGACAGAAGGACAAGGTGGTGATTGGAGAGGTGGAGTAATGGAAAAATTACAATAAAAATTTTAAAAAAGAAAGAAATTGAAGCCTAAGGATAACCGATTGTAAACAGCTAACTACGACTTAAGCTACAGCTGATAAAATAATTTCCTGTTGTTACTTGTGTACGTTCTCTGGGCAAGTCTTTCCCCCAGGGCTGATTGGTTGAGCCCTGCAGACCACTTTCAGTTTAGCAATGCCCAGTTGAAATTAATTTTGCTCAAATGAGCTTAAACATGTTAATGTACTTTTGTTTTATCTTTACCCAAACTGCAGGCTTAGAATGGCACATTTTCCATTAATAGGCGTTCATATGGAACATGACTAAATGGTGGTATCTAAGATAAGACAAAAAACAATAAAGGGGTAAATTTTAAATATAGAAATTATTCATACCTTTCTGTTATAAAATAGGTCTCAATATTCTAAGTGCCTTACATATATTTGCTAAAAATATTTTAATGCACTCATTTTAAAACTGAGTTTTAAAATCCAGTTGAACTTGACTTTCTTATTCTACTTTGACTACTTGTAATTTCTCTGAAAGTTACTTTATATTTCAATACTTTTATCTATACTATAGAATGGTATGAGATTATAGGATGTAAATGTATCCCTTCATGGTCAAACTAAGCAATCGTGTAAATGAAGCAAAAAGCAGTATAGACTTTTGTTATTTGCCTTGTTTCCAAAATTATTTACAAATCACCTGGGAATAGACATTTGATGGGAGGTAACAGGAAGCATTTGTAGGTATTTTTATTATTGTTGTTGAGCAATGGAAGAGTGTTCAGATATTAGTCAGGCCATTGTCCTCAGAACTGCCCTGAGACTTTGGGAACTAGACAACAGCACCTGTCCTCCAGTGGGCCTGGCCCAGAACAGGGCTATGGCTTCATGAGCTGAGTGCAGACTGGATTTCAGTGTACACATGGTCCTCAGCTGGATATACTTGCTTAGGACATGAACTTGCCGATTGTGTGTGGCAACCCTAGTGTTCTCTCTAAATGCAATGATAGCCTGTAAAACCCTGTCCTTGACTTTAGCACAAGGACCACACACCTGAGTATTAGAGGGTGACTGTAGCAGGCACATGCAATGGGTAGCTGTGTATTCCTGGAGCTCAGAGATTTACATGAATCTGTACAGAAGCAAATATCAGTAAATATTGTAATTAGGGTCATATAAATGCAGGTGATGAAGATCCTGTACTTCACAGGCTGAGCTTGAAACAAATGCAAATAGCAAGACTAAGAAATCTGTTCAATTAGTGTACCAGCTATGATAGATCAAAGGGCATGGACCATTGTTGGACCCAGAACAGGATCAAGGGATAATGTAGATCCAGGGCATGTGTATCTGTGTGTGTGTGTGTGTGTCTGTGTGTGTGTTCATGTGTTCTATGAATCTTTTGTTTCAAAACAATTTAGAGGGGCGGCTCTGCCCAGAGGGGCGCGTTTGACCGGGGCCAGTTTCAGGCTCCCGGGCGACTGGAAGTCTCAGCAGTGAAGTGCGGGCGGCGAGGGCAAACGCCGTAGGGAACGCGGAATTGAACTCTTGCAGGGGAGGGACTGTGTGAGAGACTCACCCCGGCAACAGGGAGAGGAGGTTTCGCGGCGCGCGCGGCTA